>QRFJ01006592.1:0-15114 GCA_006176705.1 Cocos nucifera
ATCTTGATGATTAATACAAGTATATAATCAGAAGCACTTAAAAGAGATGTACTTGGTCCATAACATCTAATGTCTCATCAGATCAATTAGAAGATGCGTCAGTAATCTAAAAGCATTAAGATCAGATTTATATTTACGCCTCATGAATAAAATTTTAAAAAATAGTCAACTGAACTATTGCATCAAAAGAGTGGCTACACCTTGCCTTAGGTTAAAATAAAATTTAGTCATAAAAAAAAGTGCAAAAAAATAGTCATACACTACCACAAAGCATGAAGAAATTGACTCATTTGATTGTTGAAACTTGATTGTCTTGCTCGCTCTTGATGTGGAAATTGGCCGAAGAAGGACAGAGGCTTCCTTGATTCGATGTCCTTGATCGTCGAAGGGACAAAACATCAAAAAACCCTTCTTAAATTTTCTCACAAATCACTTTTTTTTAAATCTCTCTCTCTCTCTTTCCTCTCTCTCTTTCTCCCTCTCTCTCCTTTCTCCCCGTCTCTCTCTTTGTCTCTCTCTAATCTCATTTTTTTTTTCACGGCACAACCTCGGTCTCCTATCAGATAAAGAATTTGTTTCCTCCCAATCCCATAAACACTAGGTCTAAGACTCCCCAACACACAACTCAAATTAAGCATCGGATAATTCGTCGACGTTGGCCTGGTGATCAAACATCGGTCCAAAATTCACTCAAAAACCTCTTCAAAACTACCCAGATCAAGTCAGATTTAATATAAACCGTATAGGATCAAACCATTGGATCAAATCTGGGCCGTCCCCTCGCCACTGAAAAAGAAGCCTTTAGATCTATTGTTTAACATCAGGATGAATATCAACCGTTGGAATCTCGATCGGGATCTATGGATATCCATCCATCAGCGCCTTCGTTTCGGACCGTCCAATCAAGCTTTTTCAGTAAAATCGCCCGTATGGATCAGTTCAAAAATTCTCAAAATTGCCCTCCGGTAGACATGCGCCAAGCCGGATGTTGCATTGGACCGCCGCATCTTTAGCCAATCAGGCACGCCTCTTGTTGTGAAATTTCCAAAAGACCTATCAGAATGGATCCATCGTGTTGCGCGAAAAAAATGGTGACGTCAGCGTTGCGTCGGCATTTTTTTTTTTCTTCCTCTTTTGAAAATTCGATTCTGTCTCATTTTGAAGTCCGTTTTTGTCTTTGAAAGTTTTCATTCAGAAAATAGAAATAAGTCTTCACATTGGTGGCTTCTTTCCATGCATTAAGATTAATAAAAGAATCAATTTTTTAATAAAATAGCATTTAATTTATTTATATAATTTAATACTTTTATTAGTATATTTTTTAACACTTATCAGTAGTCATAAGGAAGTCTACCTTCTCGGATCGACTAGTGACTTGATGCTCAATAGTGGGTGTAGTCTGGTTCTTTGACCTGAGTGCATCGATAGTCTTACTGGGGTGTATAGTTTGACTAACCATGACTCGATTCCTAGCTTTCAAAATCCTGAGTGGATGTTGGCGTATACTGTTTCAATTGATAGGAACTTGGATTGCACAAGATGAATCTATTACCTCGGTGGATGAGGAGAGCCTTCATGATCATGAGAATAACGTCATAAAGGCCATGGCATGGAGCGAGTGTGAACATAATAGAACGAGTTCTATTAAGGTTTATTACGATGGACTTGAATCGAATGAATTAAATCATATGATGCACATTGGTCCTTGACGAGTTACCTTAACCTATTATCGAGGCTCAAGATGAAGAACTTAATCACACAAGTCAGCTGCATCGAAGGTTCATTTTCAAGTCTTGATGGGTATGCCAACCATATGCTGCTAGGTGTCACGTAATGGACTTTTTGGGAGTCAATTGATGATGTTAGATGTCGCGATCATTCTAAGCTTAGTGTTAATACAGAAGAGTTCTAGATCCTCAATGCGAAAGAGTTTTGAATGATAGTCGAACTGACTCGAGATTATGACATATCCATTCAATCTATACATAAAAAGTAGAATCGCTAACAATGATATAGGTCATCACAAGAAGGGTTTTGGATCTGGATATCCATCATATGGGACTAAAGCCCAGTCAATTGATTTGAATAAGATTCAATTAGGTTTAAGGAAATCATGCTAGGGGCATTTATTCATGTGAGCCTACTTTCCTTCTTTTCTATCTTAAAGTTATGTCGATTAACCAAATTAAATTTGTGCTCACTCAGGTCTTACTAGTTGACTGGAGCTTGTCCAAGTCAAAAAGGGGTTGTCTTAATTTATAAGATAAATTTGAGACAACACCTGCCATTTTCCATCACCTGCTAATTCTTGTACTTTGACTTGGTCAAACGTTAACCTTTGACCCTTGGACATCTGCCCATGTGTCACGCACTTATTGGAGAGTAGATAGGTGCTTGTCACCTCTCTAGAAATTGGAAAGAAAAGGGGCTCACGCCTAGGATGGCGTGCGCCCATGGATAGGGATGCTGGAGTCCCATATGGATGGGACTCCGGGTTGCTTATTGGATTCAAACTAGGTGGCCCTCATTCATAGACTTTTACTAGTCTTAGGCACCACCTTAGGATGAATCTGTGTGTCTCTCATCCCACCAATCAGATTTAGATCTAATTGAACAAAGCAACACAATTGCCCAGGGTGATGCAGCACTGCATGGTGCAGTAGAGTCTATAAATAGACCCTGTCTGCACCCACTTTCATGAGTTGATCTAAGCCACACCTCAAGGCTGTCTCTCTCCCTTCTCCACACCACCATCTACCCCTCTCCCTGCTCTCAATGCCCAAGAAAATTGGGTTCCTCTGATTAGTGCGAGTCAAGCAAGAAAGGTTGATGAAAAAGGAAGAAGGTAGCACTACTGCAGAGACGATGGATGATCTTCAGAAGAAGTTTTGAAGATCCTCCAAATCAGATCTAGATCTAATTTTTGAAGAAAAGAAAGAGAAGGAGAAGATCTCTAGATCCAGCTTGAGTGGATACCGGTAGAGGCTAGGCGCTTATGTGGCTAGATTCAGAACCTCAGAGCTTCCATAGGATCATCAATGGGTAATCAGATTACCCAAGATCAAGGCAAAAATTAATTTAGAATTAATTTAGTTTTATTTTGTTAATTATCAGATCATAAATCAGATCTAAAAGGTGTCAGATCTGATCTAGATACAAGAGGAGAATTTTTGAAATACGCTTCTCGATCCAATCAGATCTGAACGAACTTGATCTGAGAAATCAGGATTTTCTTTTAATTAGTATCAGAGCCAGGTTCTTATAATTTTTTTTTAGATCTCATTTAATCTGATTAATTAGTGATTTTAAATATCACATGAGATGTGATTAGATCTAAAATTAAAAAATTAAAAATTAAAATAAATTAATTTAGATCTAATATGTATGAGATACATAACTAGACTAGGAATAGAATTATTCTATGTGTAGTATAGTTTGATCATAATTTTCATTTAATTAAAAGTAATTTTTAGATCTATTTATTTTCTATTTTTTGATATTATAAATATTATAATCAGATCTAAAAATAGAAATAAAATAAAAATTAATTATATTATATGAGATATGTGTAAGTTGCATGTTTAGACTAGTTGTTAGAACAGTTCTGCAAAATAGGTTTAGATTAAATATTATATTTGATATGATCAAATTTAAATTTAATTTTTTAGATAATTATGAGATAATTTAAATCTAAAAAATATGCATGCATGTATATGTGATAATATTACAAAACATGTTTAATTAGATCTATTTTTTTATATATGAGATATATGCTATAGATCTAATTAGTTTTGTAAATAGTTACATTTCTTGATTAAGCCATTCCCCTTGGCCGTCCAGTCATAAGAATAAAGTAGGGCTTATAAGACCCTCACCTGCCATTCGATGGGTGTTCTTATGATGCGTAGGGGTGCTGTGCTTTCTTCTTAATCAAAAAATTGAAAAACTTACTTTCTGCAAATCCTAGATCCCGAAAACCTAGGGTCTTTCACATGTTTTTGTAAGAATCCTAACTTAATTAAGAATTAAGTTTATGAAAAATCAATTAGGTCTAAAATTGAGAATTTCAGATCTAAGACATATTCATAAATCTGGGTTTGGGCTTGGGTAGCTCAATTAGGTCTAGCAGTTGGTCAAACCGAATCAAGAGTTGGTTAGATGGGATCAACACTGCTTAAATTGATTAGCCTAATAGGATTAAGTCTGGGTCAAGATCGAGTCACGTGAGTGATCGATCAAGTTAAGACCTAATTAGGCTCAGTGGTTAGAGTCTGGATTGTAGGCTAACCCGATTGATTCTGTCTTAATAATTTGGTGTCTAAGGTAAGTCTGGCAAATACGACCGACTGGTTTTTACTTGGGAGCTAGTCGACTCGAATGCGTTCTTGTCGAGTTAATGGCATATCCCTTCCACCGGTCTCACTTACCTGGCCATGTTTGTTGACTCAGTTCTAATCTGAGGTGGTCAATAATCCGAGCTAACCCATGCCACTAGGTTAGTCATAATAGTTATGACTATGTCAAGTCTAGTTTAATGAGACCTAAATCAAATCTCCCTAAAAAAAGATTAAGTCATGGTCCTCCACCATTGTAGATGTGTGGGCCCTTTCCAGAGTTGATTGTTCTTGGCTGGTTACAGTGGCTCAGTTGCACCGAAAAGATGCAACCATGTTTATTAGGCATCGGATGCTATGGGCTGGAGGATGAATTGGGCTCAATATTCTAGATACGATGAGAGACTCAATTAGAAATCTAGTCTGTGTAAATGGTGGGTCTGACTTAACTAAGGAGTGGATCAATATTTTGGACACGGTGAGATTCATGAATTAGAGATCAAGTTTGGGTGCACCATGATTAGAGAATCATTGAACAAGTGTTGTTCATCCATTGGCTAACCCATCACCAATAACTGTTAGGTGAGGTGATGAGTAAGTCGGTGGGACCACACCACCCACTAGAAATCAGTAATCATGGAGATTTTTGCATCTCTACAGAGGAAGTGCAGGGATCCAAGAAAATAGTGAAAGCTAATTTATTTTAAAATAAAATCTCTAAACAAATTTGTTAAGTCTTAATTATAATATCTAACTAGAAACTTTGACTCTCTACAGGAAGATGTCTGCATCCAATTCACTAGCACGAATCCTGGTCACCCATAGACTGATCGGACCAAATTCAAAGATTGGCTCCAAAACTTCAAAATCATTTTAGATTTCGAGAAGTTAACCATGTATTGGACTAGGACCCTCCCACCTTATCAGCTCGTCCATTTGCTGAACAGAGAGCATCTCTGGATAAGTGGACTGATGAAGATATAAGGTCAGATACTACATATTAGGCTCGATGTCCGATGAGCTTCAGTGCCAATATGAAGATATCAGGACTGCTCGTCAAATGTTGGCTCACCTATAGGAGATGTTTGGTGAACAGAGTCGCGCAGCCAAGTATCAAGTCACTAAACGACTGTTCAAGGCTAAGATGCACGATGGACAATTAGTTCAAGATCATTGTTTGATGATGATCAAGAACTTGAAAGAGCTTGAGAAGCTCGAAGTAAAGCTGGACTTGGATCTGTAGAATGACATAATTCTATAATCCTTGACTGATGCGTATGGGCAGTTCATCATGAACTACCATATGCATAAACTTCAAAATTCCTTGGCCGAACTTATGAACATGTTGGTTACTGCTTAGCTTTCCATGAAAGATTCTAAAGGCTCAGTACTTGCTATGGAACAGACTTCTTCCAAGAGAAAGTCTTTTGGAAAGAAGAAGAAGTCTGTGAAAAAGCAAAAGATGGAAGGAGGAAAGAAGAAAAAGACAGAGCCGAAGAAGAAGACCACTGACAAAGGAAAGTATTTCCATTGCAACAATAATGGCCACTGAAAGCAAAACTGCCCTACTTACTGGACCATCCTAAAGAAGAAGGAGGAAGGTTCTTTTGGAGGTAAGCTCGTTATTGAGTCTAAGCTTACGGTTTCTTCTGCATCCAGTTGGGTGCTTGACTCTAGTTCTAGTGCTCACTTATGCACTTCTATGCAGGGTCTTGAGGATAGCAGGAGGCTGAGGGATGGTGAGATGATCCTATGCATCGAAAATGGAGCAAGGATTGCTACCGTAGCCATGGGAACATACCCTCTTCGGCTACCATCTGGTTTAGACTTAGTATTAAAAGACTGTTATTTTGTGCCTGCAGCAAGCAGGAATTTGATTTCTGTTTCTTGCCTTACAGTAGAAGGCTATGTAATTAGTTTTCTTAAGGACCATTGTAACATTCTTTATGAAAGAAATAAAATTACAAGTGGTTTCCTTATTAACGGTCTTTATCATTTACATGTTGATGTATCTATTTTTAACTTCGAGCATAATGTGAATGCCATAAAAACAAAACATCCTAGGGATAGTCCTAATGATAGGTATCTATGGCACCTAAGATTAGGTCATATAGTGGAAGATAGGATTAACAAATTAAAGAAAACTTGGCTATTGAGTCCATTGACTTCTAAGTCATATCCAATTTGTGAATCCTATTTTCATGGCAAGATGACTAAACTCCCTTTTATAGGACATGGAGAAAGGGCCACGAATCTTCTTGCACTAGTACATACAGATGTGTGCAGCCCATTTGATGTGTCGGCTAGAGGCAACTTTGTCTACTTCATAACATTTATCGATGATTCATCTAGGTATGGGTATGTGTATCTTATGAGACACAAGTCTGAAGCTTTTGAAAAGTTCAAAGAATTCAGACATGAAGTAGAAAAGCAAACTGAAAAACCCATTAAGGTTCTTCGATCAGATCGAGGAGGTGAATACCTTAGTTGGGAATTCCTAGACTATCTTAAGGAAAATGGCATAGTCTCTCAATGGACTCCACCAGGAACACCTCAACTCAATGGGATTTCAGAACGGAGGAACTGGATCCTATTAGATATGGTTCGATCCATGATGAGCTTCATAGACCTTCCTGATTTTTCTTTGGGGATACTGTTTGTTAACTGCAATATACTTACTGAATAGGGTTCCTTCTAAAATCGTTCCTACCACACCGTATGAGATATGGCATGGTAAGAAACCAAGTCTGAGTCATCTCAGAATTTGGGGTTGTCCGACTCATGTCAAAAGACAACAAGTGGACAAGTTAGACTTTAGGTCCTTCAGAGCTCGATTCATAGGATATCCTAAAGAGTCATTAGGATATTATTTCTACATTCCAGAAGATCACAATGTGATTGTGAGTCGACATGCCATCTTTCTTGAAAAATAGTTTATTCAAGATAGCAGCATTGGAAAGCAGATCAAGCTCGATGAGAAAGTCTCACAAGAGCAACGAGCTAAGGACCAAATGGAACCAAATCAGATTAAGCCAATCCATACACTATCTCCTTCACCTCATAGATCGAAAAGAATTTTCTGTCCTCCTGAAAGGTACTTTAGGTACTATTTCAGAGAATATAGAGAAAATATTCCTCATAGGTAATGGGGTTCATGGTAATGATCCCAAAACCTATAACAAGATGATATCAAATATCGACTCCAAAAAATGGTTAGAGATAATGAAGTCAGAAATTGACTCGATGCACTCAAACCAAGTTTGGACCTTGGAAGATCCACCAGAAGGTATAGTACCTATTGGATGTAAATGGATCTTCAAGAGAAAGATTGGTGCAGATGGGAATGTGGAGACATTCAAAGCTAGATTAGTGGCAAAAGATTATAGTCAACGCGAAGGCATTGACTATCCGGATACCTTTTCGTCAGTAGCTATGCTAAAATCTATTCGCACATTGCTTGTTGTTGCAGCCTATTTCGATTATGAAATATGGCAAATGGACGTGAAAATGACGTTCTTAAATGGAATATCTTGAGGAAGATATCTATATGGAACAGCCGCTAGGTTTCACATCCAGTGATACTGATCACAAGGTTTGCAAGCTGCAAAGGCCCATATATGGACTTAAGCAAGCATCTCGGAGCTGGAACACTCATTTTAATGATGTGATCAAAATGTTTGGTTTCATCAAAAATAAGGAGAAGCCATGCATCTTCAGAAAGATCAGTAGGAGCGCTGTTGTCTTCCTCGTATTGTACGTGAATGACATCCTCCTTGTTGAAAATGATATTCCCATGTTGACCATAGTTAAAATATGGTTATCCAAAGAATTCTCCATGAAAGACCTAGGAGAAGCATCCTTTATTCTAAGAATTAAGGTCTATAGAGATAGACCGAATAGGATGCTAGGACTTTCATAGAAGATGTACATAGAGGAAGTACTAAAGAGGTTTAGTATGGAAAACTCTAAGAGGGGTTTAGTACCCTTCTGGCATGGCATTCATCTTTTCAAGAAGATGTGCCTTAGCACACCTGAGAAAATAGAACGCATGAGCAAGATCCCTTATGCTTCAGCAATAGGGAGCCTCATGTATGCCATGTTATGTACACGACCTGATATAGCCCATGCCGTGAGTGTCACGAGCAGATATCAGTCGAATCTAAGTGAAGAACACTGGACTTCTATGAAATGTATCCTTAAGTACTTGAGAAGAACTAAGAATATGTTGTTGATCTTTGGTAATGGAGAACTCTAAGTCCAAGGATATATAGACTCGAACATTATGTCTGATGTAGATGATCGAAAGTCGACATTTGGAAGTTTGTTTTTGTGCAATGGTGGAGCTGTCAGTTGGAAAAGTTTCAAACAGACAGTGATAATAGATTCCACCATGGAAGCAGAATATATCGCTGCATCAGAAGCTATGAAGGAGGCATTCTGGTACAAAAAGTTTACCACAAAGATCAGAGTGATGCCATCAGATGCCATTCCTCTGTACTATGACAACAATGGTGCCATAACCCTTGCTAAGAAGTCGAGGCCTCACCATAAGTCCAAGCACATCAAGCGGCGATACCACCTCATCCACGATTACCTCGAGAAGGGTTACGTCGATGTCAAAAGAGTCGACTCCGCAGATAATGCGGCAGACCCACTTACAAAGCCATTAGGCCAGTAGAAGATCGAAGCCCACCTTGAGAAGATGGGACTTAGATTTGTAGCCAATTGGCTTTAGGTCAAGTGGAACTTTGTTAGATATGTGTGCCCTAGAAGCCAGAATTGGCTGACACTTGTAATACACTTCTAAGGACAAAATTATAATTTTGACTATAAATAATAAAAAGTGGGTTATTTTCTATCACATAAGTGTATTTGGTGTCTATGATACATCCGTTGAGTTAATGGTAATGATAATTCATATTTTCAAGAGTTGAAAATTTAAGACATGAATTTTCATTATTAACTCATAAAATGCTCCTGACCATAGGATCATCATGAGGATGGTGATTGATCCAGAAGGTTAGGTGTACAATCGCTTCTTTGTAGTAGATGAGTCTTGAGTCTATGGTGTAGAGACACCGGAGCGAGAGTACAGGTACTCGTTAGAGAACGAGGGCACTGAGCATGACCACCTCGAGTAGTCATAAGGAAGTCTACCTTCTCATCGATGACTGACTCGATGCTATAGTGGTGTGTCTGGTTCTTTGACCTGAGGTGCATCGATAGTTCACCTTGAGGGTGTTATAGTTTGACTACACCATGACTCGATCTCCTAGCCATTCAGAATCCTGAGGTGTATGTTGGCTATAGCATGTTCATTATAGGAATTGGATTGCACCAAGATGAAATCTATCTACCTCGGTGGATGAGGAGCAGCCCTATGATGATCATGAGAATCAAGTCCATAAGCCCATGGCCATGGTAGAGAGTGTGAAATAATAGAAAGAGTTTCTATTAAGGTTTTCACATCGGACTTGAATCGAATGATTAAATCATATGATAGAAATTAGGGTTTGACGAGTTCACCTTAACCCTAATCTGATCGGGGCTCAAGATAGAAGAACTTAATCACACAAGTAGCTGCACCGAGAGGTTCATTTTCAGTTTTGATGGGTTGCCACCATATACTGCTAGGTGTCACTGGTGGATTTTGGGAGCAATTAGAATGATTTAGATGATCGATCATTCTAGTTGTCTAAATCAGAAGAGTTCTGATCCATCGAAAGGAGTTTCGATGATGTCGATGATGGAGATCATGACATATCCCATTACCATACAGAACTGAACCTAACTGGGTCACACAAACAAGGGTTTGGATCTGGATATCATCAATTGGACTAACCCAGTTCAATTGATTTGAATAAGATTCAATTAGGTTCAAGGAAATCGTGCTAGCACACGATTGAGCCTAACATTCTCCTTTTTCTATCTTAAAAGTTATCTCGACTAAGCCAAATAAGTTTGTGCTCACTCAGGTACCTTTACCTAGTTTGACTGGAGCTTGTCCAAGTCAAAAAGGGGTTGTCTTAATTTATGAGATAAATTTGAGACAACACCTACCATTTTTCATCACCTGCTAATTCTTGTACTTTGACTTGGTCAAATGTTGACCTTTGACCCTTGGACATCTGCTCATGTGTCATGCACTTATTGGAGTGTAGATAGGGGCTTGTCCCCTCTCTAGAAATTGGAAAGAAAAGGGGCGCACCCCTAGGATGGTGTGCACCCATGGATAGGGACGCTGGAGTCCCATACGGATGGGACTCCAGGTTACTTGTTGGATTCAAACTAGGTGACCCTCACCTATAGACTTTGACCAGTGTTAGGCACCACCTTAGGATGAATCTGTGGGTCTCTCATCCTACCATTTAGATTTAGATCTAATTGAACAAAGCAACATGATTGGCCAGGGTGATGCAGCACTGCATGGCACAGCAGAGTCTATAAATAGACCCTGTCTGCGCCCACTTTCATGAGTTGATCTAAGCCACACCCCAAGGCTGTCTCTCTCCCTTCTCCACACGACCATCTACCCCTCTCCCTCCTCTCCACACTCAAGAAAGTTGGGTTCTTTTGATTAGTGTGAGTCAAGCGAGAAAGGCTGATGAAAAAGGAAGAAGGCAGCACTGCTGCAGAAACGATGGATGATCTTCAAAAGAAGTTTTGAAGATCCTCCAAATCAGATCCAGATCTGATTTTTGAAAAAAAGAAAGAGAAGGAAAAGATCTATAGATCCAGTCTGAGTGGATACCGGTAGAGGCCAGACGCTTGTGTGGTTAGATTCAGAACCTCAGAGCTTCCATAGGATCATCAATGGGTAATCAGATTACTGAAGACCAAGGTAAAAATTAATTTAGAATTAATTTAATTTTATTTTCTTAATTATTAGATCATAAATTAGATCTAAAAAGTGTTAGATCTGATCTAGATATGAGAGGAGAATTTTTGAATTATGCCTCTCGATCCAATTAGATCTGAACGAATCTGATCCGAAAAATCAGGATTTTCCTTCAACCTGGGCATTTCAGTGATAGCATCTACAAAAGAAATATTAATATGTAAACTCTTTAATATTTTGAAAAAGTTAGAAAATTTCTTATCTGGATGCTGTATTTGTCTCTCTGGAAATGGTAGTGGCGGCACGTAGGGCTTTATATTTGGGTCGGCAAACTGTATACCTCGAGACCATCCATCTGCTGGTTGTTTTGGTGACTAACGAATTTTAGTTGATGGTTCCTTATTTGTAGTTGGCTCTTCAGTCTCTTTGTTCTGATGTGGCTCCTCCAATTCTATACCACTTCTTAGGGTGATAGCATTGACTTGCTCTCTTGGATTGGTCTCCATGTTGCTGGGCAAGGATCCCTAAGGTCTCTCGGAGATTATCTTAGCCATTTGACCTATTTGCATCTCCAAGTTTTGAATTGCTGCTGCTTGGTCCTGTCTAAGTTTGGCTTCTAAATTTTTTATAGTTGCTTCTTGGTTTTGCATAAATTTGACCATCAGCTCTTCCATGTTGGACTTCTTTTCAGGTACTTGGAATCCCAGGGGTGGCTGTTATGCTGCATTTTGATTACTCCATGAGAAATTTGGGTGCTGCCTCCACCCTTGATTGTATGTGTTGGAGTAGGAATTATTTTGTTGCGAGCCTAAAAAAATTACCAACATAATTAGCTATATCAGTTGCTTTAGCAAAAGAATTACCTATCTGGCAATTGCTCGTATCGTGTCCTCCTCCACACAGGTCATAGGTGATGCTCTGAATATGCATAGCTGTTCCCTTCAAGTTGTTGACTTCGGCTCTAAGGGCTGCAATTTCAGCTAGTAAGTTTGGCACGCAATCTACTCCCTGCACAGCTGCTAGTCTTTTTGGCATCATGCATTCTGTCTGCCATTGATAGCTATTTGATGCCATCTCATCGATCAGATCGAAGGCTTCTTCCTCCATTTTTTGATTAATGGTTCCTCCTGCTGCTGCATCAATCATAGAATGATTAGTAGGAGATAAACCATTATAGAAAGTTTGTACCTAAAGCCATACGGGTAGTTGATGATGTGGACATCTCCTCAGCAATTCCTTGAAATGCTCCCAAGCCTCATATAGTGTCTCCATGTCCATCTGCATAAAAGAAGTGATATCGTTGCGCATCTTGGCAGTCTTGGAAGGTGGAAAGTACTTGGCTAAGAATTTTTGGGCTAGAACATCCCAAGTTATGATAGAACCTATAGGAAGAGAATGAAGCCAACTTTTAGCTTTGTCCCATAAAGAGAAAGAAAATAACCTTAATCTAATAGCATCATCCGACACCCCATTAATTTTAAAAGTATCACAAAGTTCAAGAAAGATTAGAAATATGGGCAATTCGGATCATCATGCATGTGTCCACTGAATTGGATGGTTGATTGAATCATCTGGATCATCGTCGATTTTATTTTGAAGTTGTTTGCTTGCACTGGCGGTCTTCTGATGCTCGAAGCTGCATCGGCTACAGATGGTGTGATGTAATCATTTAATGGATGATGTACTGGTCGAATAGCTTCATGCTGTCCTTCGATCGCAATATCCAATCCTAAATTAATGTCGTTAGGATTATTAGCTGCCATGTTTGTTTCTTGTTGTAGTCTTCTAATGGTCCTATCAATTTCTGGATCTAAAGGTAGTAAGTTATTATGTCCAGTGGTGTCATGCACTGAACAAAATTTTTTTTAAAAATAATAAAAATTAAAAATAAAATTCTAAAGTAAAGCTAGGATCAAAATTTTAATATTATTTTAGACACAATCTTCCGACAACGGCACCAAAAACTTGATGCATGCTAATCTATAGCTATGGCAAGTGCACCAGTCGATCAAGTAATAAAGTAAATGAGTAGAGTATCATCCCTAGAGGATTGAAAAATAAGTACTGAAAAGCTCTTTCCTATGCTTTATTTAGAAGACCGATTTATGAGAATAAGAAATTAAAGAACAAAATAAAGAAATAATTAAAAATTTTAAGAAAATAGAGAGAGTGTAATTATTAGGATTTTAAACTTAAGAGCAATGGGTTACTAAGGCAATCGATTCACCAACTCAGTCAATACAATATTCAGGTTATTAGATTAATTTTATTTCATGTGATGGTGGAGTTTCCTAGTTTATTCACTATCCTTTGGTCCAGGCATAGCAAAACTATCAATATTTATTAATTATCCTTTGGTTCTAGGTATAATTTAAATAAATATTAATGCATTAAGTTTTGTGAAATCCTCTAATTAAAATACGCTGCTGCATCCAAAGCGTACTAAAATTCCTGCATGCATATGAATTCTAATTTGATTCATAATACAAGGTATATAATCAAGAAGCAATAACATAGATGTACTTGGTCCGTAACATCTATGTTCATCAGATCAATTAGAAGATGGCCAGTAATCTAAAAGCATTAAGATCAGATTTATATACTCCTCATGAATAAAATTTAAAATTAAAAATAAATCACACTAAATATTGCATCAAAAGAGTGGCTACACCTTAGCCTTAGTAAAAGAAAATTTAGTTCATGATAACAAGTTCAAGAATAATAAATAAAATAAAAAGCATAAAGAAATTAGACTGTTTGATTGCTAAAATTGATTGTCCGTCGCTCTTGATGTGGAAAACTTGGTGAAGAAGAAGAAAAGCTGCTTGATCGATGTCTTGATTATCGAAAGAAGAAAAGAATACAAAAATTAAAAGTCCTTTCTTTTCTTTCTCTCAAAAATCTCTCTTCTCTTTCTGCCTCTCTCTTCTCTTTCTCTTCCTTTTCTTTTTTTCTCTTTTTTTTCCTTTCTATCTCTTTTTTTTTCTTTCTTTCTCTTTTTTTTTTCTTCTCGGCAACAATAGGTAGCCCACCTTTTTATAGGCTAAGAGATGGATTTTTGGAAGAAATCCTAACTAAATTAGGTCTAAAATTCTTAACATAAGTAAATTAAGATCCTGGATGATTCTAGCCTTCAAATCAGCATCCAACAAATCAAAAATAGCTTAAAAATCCTTTAAAATATCCCAGATCAAGTAGGAATTCATGTCAACCATCGGATCAATCTTTGGATTGAATTTGGACCATCAGATCATGCACAGAGAAGCCTCTGATTCTTAGTTTTAAAGTCGGGATGAATCTCAGCCATTGGATCTCGATCGGGAGCTGCATGTGCTGTTTGTTAGCACACGCATTTTGGCCGTCCGATCAAATCCCAATGAAAGGCACCCATTGGTTAGATAGAATTCCTAAATTACCTTCTGTAAATCATGCGCGAGCCCGGTGTTGCATGGACTGCGCATTTCTTCAGCCAATCGGAGCGCATGCTTCTTCATGTGAAATCTCCCAAAATGCCCTCCAAATGGTCCATCCATGCACCGCGAAAAATGCTGACGTCAGCTTGGCATCAGCGTTGCATCAGCGGGTCGGTCTGCTGGGTGCGATCGATCAACATTGATCAGCGAGTCAGTCTATTGGGTGCAGTCAGACTGGGCGGTCAGTTGAGCCGATTTTTTTGAACTGGACCGACTTTTTTTTTTTTTTTGAAATTCAATTTTGGGCTCGTTTGAAGTCCATTTTGTCTGAAATTTATTTCATCTGAATCAGAAAAATAAGATCTTCATATTGGTGGCCTTCTTTTCCTACATAAGATTAATAAAAGTATCAATTTCTAAAAAAATAAATTAATTTATTTTATAATTTAATACTTTTATTAGTATATTTTTACCACTTATCACACCCCCCAACTTAGTCATTGCTAGTCCCTTAGCAATGTTTTATTTA
>QRFJ01006594.1:0-40229 GCA_006176705.1 Cocos nucifera
AGAAGGCTATGTTAATTAGTTCTAAGGACCATCATAATATCTTTTTATGAAAGAAATAAAATTATGCAAGTGAGTTTCTCTATTAAGATCTCTACCAGTTACATATTGATGTATATTCTTTAAATATCGAGCAAACAATGAATGCAAGATAAAATGACCAGGGATAGTCCAAATGATAGGTATCTATGGCACCTAACGGCTAGGTCATATAGCAAAGGAAATAGTTAACAAATTGTAGAAAATTACGGATATTGAGCCATTGACTTTTCGAGTCAATATCAATGTTGTTGAATCATGTCTTCATGGCCAAAATGCTAAGCTCTTTTTGTAAGGACATGGGGAAGAGGCCATACTTGCCCTAGTAACATTACTAAATGTATGTGCGGCACCATTTGATGGTGCGGTCCGAGGCAACCTTTATTACTCATAATCTTTATCGATGATTTATCTTGGTATGGTATGTGATTCTTATGAGAACAAGGTCTGAAGCTCTTTGAAAAGTTAAAAGAATTCAGACACTGAAGTGAAAAGCAAACGTAAAATCCATTATGATTCTTTCGATTAGATCGAGAGTGTCGGATAATACCTTAGGAAAGAATTCTTGGACTATCTCAAAGCAAAATAGCATAGTCTCTAATGGACTCTACTGTTGAACACCTCAACTCCAAAGATTTAGAATGGAGAAATCGGATCTATTAGATATGGCGATCCATATGAGCTCAGACTCTTCTATTTTCTTTGGGGACATAGTCTGTTAATACTATATATTTTACTGAATAGGGTTTCTTCTAAAATCCTCCTACACATCATAGAGATATGGGCATGGAAGAAACAAGTTTGAGTTCATTCTCAAATTGGGAGTTGTCTGGCTCATTAAAGACAACAAGCGGATAAGTTGCTATAGTCTTAGAGCTCGATTTATAAGATATTCCTAAAAAGTCATTAGGATATTATTTCTACATTCCAAAAACCATAATGTATGTGAGTTGCATGCTATTTTCTTAAAAAATAGTTTATTCAAGATGGGCATTGGAAAGAGATCAAGCTAGAGAGAAAGTCTCCCAAGAGCAAAGAGCTAAGGTCCCAGGAACAAATCAGATTGAGCCAATAAATCACATCTCCTCCACCTCTAGATGAAAAGGTTTTTCATCCCTGAGAGTACTTAGGTACTATTTAGAAGTAGAGAAATTCCTCGTAGTAAGGGTTCTAGGTGATGATCCCAAACCTATATAGGATATCGATATCGACTTTCGAAAATGGTTAGAGACAATGATGTTAGAAATTGACTCATGCATCTTAAATCAAGTCTGGACTTGGTAGATCACCTAAAGTATAGTACCTATTGGTGTAATGGATTACAAGGAAGGATTTAGTGCATAAATGTGTGAGATATTAAAGTAGATTAGTGCAAAGGGTATAGTCATGACGAAGGCATTGACTATCAGATACCTTTCGCCAGTAACTATGCTAAAATCCATCCAACAATTGCTGTTGTTGTAGCTTATTTGATTATGAAATATGCAAATAGGATGTGAAAACGCTCTCTAAATGGATACCTTGAAAGCATATCTAATATAGCATCCTAAGTTTCACATCCAGTTGCTGATCATAAAGTATGCAACTGCAAAGTCCATATTTGGATGTTAGCAAGCATCTCGGAGCTGGAATACTCATTTTAATGATGTGATCAATTATTGTTTCATCAAAATGAGGAGACACATTTTCAAAAAGGTCATGGAGTGCTATTTCTTTCTCATACTTACGTGGATGATATCCTTCTTATTAAAGGAATAATTCATTTGACCAAGTTAAATTGGTTATCTAAAGATCTCCATGAAAGACTAGGAAAACACCTTCATTCTAGAATAATTCTATAGAGATAACAATAGGATGCTAGGTCTTATAGAAGATGTACATAGAGGAAGTGTTAAAGAGGTTAGCATAGAAAACTCCAAGAGGATTGGTACCTATCAACATGGCATTCTCTCTCTCCAAAAAATATGTCCCACACACCAAGAGGAGATGAACGCATGAGCAGATCCTTATACTTCACAATAGGGAGCCTCTGTATGCCATGTTATGTACAACCTGATATATAGCCCATGTGTTGAGTGTCACGAGCAAATATCAGTCGAATCCAGATGAGAATACTGACTTCTATGAAATGTTCCTTAAGTACTTGAGAAGAACTAAGGATATGTTGTTGATTTTTGGTAATAGAGAATCCAAGTCAGGGTATCATAGATTAATTTTTATGTTAGATATAGATGATCGAAAGTCGTCATTGGTCGTCTATTTTCGTGATGTCAATGTGGTTGTTCAATTGAAAGTTCAAGCAGATCAGTGATAGCAGATTCCACATATAAGAGAGTACATCGCTGCATCAAAAGCTCGAAAGAGGCATTCTGTATAAAAAGTTCACTCAGAGATCAAAGTGATGCCATCGGATGCCATTCTCTTGTACTGCATTAATAATGGCCCATTGCCATTGCTAAGGAGCCGAGGTCTCACAAGAAATTCAAGCACATCGAGTGATGATCATCTCATCCACGACTTATCTGAGAAAGTTGCGGAGGTTAAGAGAGTCAATTCCGTACAATGCAGCAGACCCACTTACAAAGTTTGGGCAGTAGAAAAAATCGAAGCCCACCTTGAAAAGATGGAACATAGATTTGTAGCCAATTGCTTAGGTCAAGTGGAGTTGTTATATATGTGTGCCCTAGAAGTCAGATTGGCTGACACTGTAATACATCTAATGATAAATTATAATTTAACTATAAATAGTAAAATGATTATTTTCTATCATAATGTGTATTTGAAAGTGTTATCATTAACAGTCTCTTAGTTAATGGTAAATGATGTTCCTATTTTAAAGAGTTAAAAATTAAGAATTGAATTTTCATTATTAACTCATAAAATGCTTCACGTAAGTATAATCATGAGGATGGTGATATTGATCCAAATTTGGTGTACGATCGCTTCTTTAGAAGAATGATTCTTGAGTCTATGGTGTAGAGACACTAGTGAGAGACAGATACTCGTTAGAGAATGAGGGCACTAAGCATGACCACCCTCGACAAGTTTGAGAAGTCTACCTTTTCATTGATGACTGCGGTTCAAGCTCTAGTGGTGTGTCTGTTCTTTGACTGAGATGCATCGTAGTTCACCTTAGGGTGTTATAGTTGACTACACCATAAAATCGGTCTTTACCATTCAGGAATCTTGAGGTGTATGTTAGCTATAGCATGTTCATTGTAGGAATTGGATGCATCAATGGGATCTATCTACCTGTAGATGAGGAGCACGCCTATGATGAAATTGAAGAATCGCAAAGTCACATAAGCCCTGGCCATGGCATAGTAAAATAAAGAAGGTTTCTTTAGTTGTTTCAATTGACTTTGGAATTTGAATGATTAATTCAATATGGATAATTAGGTTTGATGAGATCACCTTAACCCCTAATTCCAATCGGAGCTCAAGAATATAGAGGAACTAATCACACATGGTAACTGTATCGAGAGGTTCTTTTCAAGTTCTGATATGGGTTATCAGCCATCATTGCTCTAGGTGTACTGAGTCGGATTTTGTAGTCGAATTAGAATGATTTGGATGATCGATCCATAACTAGTTATTTGAAATCCAGAAAAATTTGATCCATCGAAAGGCATGTTCGATGATGTCAATGATAAGATCGCGACATATCCATTACCATACGAACTATAACCTAACTAGATCACATAAACAAGGGATTAGATTGGATAACATCAATTGGACTAACTCAGTTCAATTGATTTGAATAAGATTCAATTAGGCTTCAAGAAAATCGTGCTCATTACACGATTGAGCCTAATGTTCTCCTTCAACAATCATTAAAGCTATTTTCCACTGAGCCAAATGTATTTGGCTCACTAGAAACCTTTAAATTAGTCTGGTTGGAGCTTGTCCAGATTAGAAAAAGAATTATCTTAATTTATGAGATAAATTTGAGACAACACCTATCATTTTCATCACCTACTAAATCTTGTTTTGGACTTTGTCAAATGTTGACCTGACACTTAGGACATATGCCCATGTGTCATGCACCCATAAGGAGAGACATAGGAAATTTATTCCTCTATTAAAAGATAGATAAAGGAGGGGGCACATGCTAGGGAGGCATGCACCTATGAGATCATCCTGGAGTCCCATACAAATGGGATACAAGGTTGCTTTCATGGTTTCTAATAGTGGTGCAAGCAGTCTTGTTTGACCCATCTTGGTGCACCTATGAGAGGTTTTATAGGGACTCTATCTGATTGGATCAAATGATGTCATCCATCAATCAGATTTAGATTTGTTTGCTACAAAGAGCCGACTGGTCGGGATGATTGTGCACTGCTTGGTGTAGCTAGGATCTATATAAAAACCTATCTACACCTAGAATTCAGAGTTTCTGCACTTTGCCGCATGCCACAAGATCAAAAACTCTCTCCCTCCTCTCCATGCCACTTCAGGTCCTCTCTCTCCTACACATTCAAGAGTTTTGGACTCGCAGTTTAGGTGCGATCCAACAAGAGAAAGACATCAAGAAAGGAAGAAGGCAAGCACTGCTGCAAGAGACAACGGTTGATCTTCAAAAGCCATTTTGAAGACCATCAAGATCAGATCTAGATCTAATTTTTGGAACATAGATTAAGAAGGAGAAGATCTCCAAATCCTACTTGAGTGGATACTGGTAGAGGCCAGGCACTTGCGTGGCTACATCCAGAACCTCAGGCAAACATCGAGATCATCATAGGGTAATAAGATTACCCATAACAAAAGTATGATTAAATTAGATTTAATTTTATTTTATTTTATTTTATCAGATTAATAAGATGAGATCTGAAGAGTCTCAGATCTAATTTGGACCTAAGAGAAAAAATTTTTGAAATATCCCTCTTGATCCAATCAGATCTGAACGAACCTGATCCAAAAAATAGGATTTTTTTCCTTCACCAATGCCAAAAACCCTAGCTTCTCTTATCTTTCTTTAATCTTCCTTCAATTTGCTGGATTAGATTACCTTAGATTCATCAAGCAGATTCGAATCTAACGGCTGGGCTCGAGCACCCCGTTAGGGAAACAACAAGAGATTAGTTCTTTCAGAAGTCACGGAGCAAAGATGCCTCTCGAGAAAATAAAATTCGGATGAGGGACCTCCCTAATCTTATTTCTACCCTGGGATTGGGTTTGGGGAGTTTCAGCTCGGACGAACTCCCAAAGGTCATTGGAACAATGAAATGCTAACTCAAACATTTGGATTGAGACTATTTGAACAAAACTCTTAAAAATCTAGAGAAAAGCAGTTTTGAAGAAGAAAAGTAATCTCATGCAGAAAGAACTCAAAAGAAACTTTGGTAGTGGAGGAAAAGCAAAGAAAAAGAGAAAAAGATGTGGGGAACTAACCTATACCAGTCGAAGAGCTTGAGAAGACGATCGAGAAAGTGGAAGATGGATAGAAGGATGCCGATGGCCGGAGAAATTTCAATAGAAAGCAAGCAGGATGCTAGGAGGAAGCGAAGAATAGAGAGGGAAGAAGAAGGAAAGCATAGGCGAAGGTGAAAAATCAGAGGAAAAGCTTTAAATAGCCAAGAAAACTCAGGGAAATTATGATAATAGGTCTCCTTCAGCCAATCCTGACCTACCGCACATTTGAACCACCATGCCTACTACTGTTAGTTGATAGAGCATTAATGATGCTGTACTCCAAACTTTGCACCGAGGTGAATTTTGAAAACAAACATCTTTTCATATCAATTGCTCATTAAGGAGCTTTAGTGCCGATAGAGAAAGCCACACTTTTCATCTTCCAAGTGTGGGATAGCCTGTAAGAAACTTTGACACTCGCATTTGTTCTTCCTTCCATCGAAAAACTTCAAACTTGGGAGTAGGGGGACTAGTGTTGGTGGTAAAGTTGCTCCTGCCGAAGTTCAACAACATATTTCAACCTCAGTGTGACTAGTCCGAGGTGTGATAACCATTACAAAACTTCAACCAGTATGATTTCATGCTACTGCTTATCCAGGGATGGCCGATCTCCAACTCGCATGCACCGAATGACCTTCTCAACCATAATTGTCAATGCCATTGGTTAATCAAAGAGTCGGCAAGATGTTGTGGACTTCATCTGGATGAACTCTTTCTAGTTGAACTCCTTTCAGTTGAGCTCCCTCCAGTCATCTAGCGGACTTCCTTGCAATCAGACTCTTTTCGGTCGAACTCCATCCAGTCACCTAGTAGACTCCTTTCAGTCGAACTCCTTCCAGTGATTGAGGTCACCATCATATGTTGGGTACCTCGATCGAACAAACTTGAACAAGTGAAAATAGTCCCCTAAGCAGTTAGCTAAGTATTTGGCTAAGTATTCAATCCCTACATAGTCCAGCTCGGTCGATCTCAAAGATGGCTGAACTTCTTTTCAATCGGATCTCCTTCAAGCCAAATCTCACCATTACAATTAGGTCTCACGTCAAGAGTCTCGGATGGGCAGACCTTCTCCTTAGACAAACTTCTATATCTTGCTGTAAGTGGTAGATCTTAGTATTCCCACATTAAGAACCTTTGGTGTGTAAGCTAGAGACAGCAGAAGGACCTCCTCACCATCAAGCTACCAGCTGACCTTTGATTACTATTGATCCTGATGAACTCCTTCCGGATGAGCTCCTTTTGGTCACCAAACCTCGAAAATGATCGAACCTCTCTAAGAACTGTTGGGATGCAGAATTCTTCATTATTAATAGTTTGCTTATAGGTGTAATGATTCTATCTGAACTATAGCCATCAATCTCCAATAGACTGGCAAGTCATGACAACAGACACCATCCTTTATAACAAACTTCACATGGCCCTGAATGGCCCACTAGTAGATAGTTACGACTGTCACTATCAGTTTGTTACATTCTCCATCTATATAAGAAATCCTTCAGATATGTTTTCTCTTGAAGCTCTCATCTCCATCTTAGTTCTCCTAGGAATTCTATTCTTGTTGGTTAGAGAACTAACTTGAGCATCGGAGGGTCCTACCAAAGCCATCCACCTTCGGTTTGGACTTCTTTTTGTAGGTCTCATCAATGGCCTCATCTCCATCTACTCCAGCAACTCTGGAATTAGCACCATTTTCTACACCAATAGTAAGAAATCGAGTCTATATCATCTTAAGATTTGGGGTTATCCGGCCCATGTCAAAAGATAATAGGCGGACATGTTAGAATCTAAATCCCTTAGAACTCGACTCATCGAATATCCTAAGGAGTCTTTAGGATATTACTTCTATCTTCTAGAGGACCATAATGTGATTGTGAGTTGACATACAATATTTCTTGAGTAATAGTTTATTCGAGATGGTGGCATGGAAAGACAAATCAGGCTCGAGGAGAAAGTCTTCAAAGAGCAACGAGCCAAGGAGCCTGATCTGTCTGAGCCAATCCACACACTTTCTCCTCCACCTCGTAAGTCTAGTAGAATTTTTCATCCTCTTGAGAGATACTTAAGTATTATTTTTAAGGATGTAGAGAAAATATTCCTTACAGAAAATAGGGTTCAAGGAGATGATCCAAAAATCAATGATCAGATGATATTAGCTATCGACTCCGAGAAATGGCAAGAGGCAATGAAGTCAGAAATTGACTCAATATGCTCGAACCAAGTCTAGACCTTAGTAGATCCATTTGAAGGTATTGTTCCTATTAGGTATAAATAGATCTTCAAGAGAAAGATTGGTGCATATGAGAATGTAGAGACATTCAAAGCTAGATTAGTGGCGAAAGGGTATAGTCAGCATGAAAGGTATTGACTATCAGGACACCTCTCGGTCAGTGGGCCATGCCTTAAAATCTATTCCACATACTACTTTGCCATTGTAGCATATTTTGATTATGAAATATGATAAATGGATGTAAAAAGGATGTTCCTAAATAAATATCTTGAGGAAGATATCTATATGAAACAACCACTTGATTTCACCTCCAGTGAAAGTGATGACAAAATTTGCAAGCTACAAAGATCCATCTATGGACTTAATCAAGCATCTTGAAGCTAGAATGCTCATTTTAATGATGTAATCAAATCATTTGGTTTCATCAAGTATGAGAAAGAACCCTATATTCAAAAAGATTAGTGAGCATGCTGTTGTCTTCCTTGTATTGTACGTGGATGACATCCTCCGAATTGGAAATTATATTCCAATGTTGACCTCAATCAAGTTTTGGTTGTCTAAGGAGTTTTATATGAAAGACCTAGGAAAAGCATCCTTTATTTTGGGGATCAAGGTCTATAGAGATAGATCAAAGAGGGTGCTAGGTTTGTCATAGAAGATATACATTAAGGAGGTGCTGAAGAGGTTCAATATGGAGAACTCTAAGAGAGATCTTGTATCCTTCAGACATGGGATTCATTCTCCAAGAAGATGTGTTCCAACACATTGAAAGAGATTGAATGCATGAACAAGATCCCTTATGCTTCGGTAATTGGGAGCCTTATGTATGCCATGCTTTATACACAACCTGATATTGCTCATGCTATGAGTGTCACAAGTAGGTATTAATCGACTTCAAGCGAAGAGCACTAGACTTCTATGAAATGTATCCCTAAGTAATCAAAAAGGATTAAGGATATATTTTTAGCCTTTGATAATGGAGAACTCTAGGTGCACGGTACATAGATTTAGACTTTATGTTTGATATTGATGATTGAAAGTTAACATCAGGAAGCCTATTTTTGTGCAATGGTGGCACTGTAAGCTGAAAGAGTTCTAAGCAGATAGTGATGGTAGACTCCACTATGGAAGCAGAGTATATCGCTGCCTTAGAAGCTGTAAAGAAACTATTTTGATTCAAAAAATTTATTACAGAGCTAGGAGTGATGCCATCTGATATCACACTCTATACTGCAACAACAACGATGCCATAGCCCTAGCTAAAGAGCCAAGGTCTCACTAAAAATTCAAGTACATTGAGCAGTAGGTCCACCTTATTTGCATTTACCTCGAGAAAGGATATGTCGAGGTGAAGAGAGTCGATACCACAGGCAATGCGGCTGACCTATTGATGATGCCTTTGAGCTAACAAAAGACTAGAGCCCATCTTGAGAAGATGGGACTTAGATTTGTAGCCAATTGACTTTAGGTCAAATGAAAGTTTGTTAGATGTATACCTAGAAGCCAGATTGGCCGACACTTGTAACGCATTCTAAGGACATAATTATAATTATGGCTTATTATTAATAAAATTAGGTTTATCTTTTCAATCACATCTATGTATTATGTATTTATGATTCATCCATTGGATTAATACATATGATAACATATATTCTCAAGAGTTGAGAATTTGAGACATGTGTTATCATAATTAACTCATAAACTGCTCTTGATCACTGGATCATCATAAGGATAGTAATCAATCTAGAAGATTGGTGTACGATTACTTTCTTAGGATAGATGAGTCTTGAATCTATAGTGTGGAGACACCAGTGCAAAAGTATAGATATTTGTTAAGAATAAGGCAACTGAGCATGACTAACTTTGAGCAGTCATAAGAATGTCTACCTTCTTATTGATGACTTGCTTCATGCTGTAGTTATGTTTGGTTTTTTGACCTAAGGTACATCAATAGTTTATCTTAAGGGTGTTATAGTTTGACTACACTATAACTCGATCTTCTAGCCATTTAAAATCTTGAGGTGTTTGTTGGGTATAGCATGTTTATTATAGAAATTGGATCGTACCAAGATGGAATCTATCAATCTCAATAGAGGAGGAGTAGTCCTATGGTGATCATGAGATCGAGTCCTAAAGCTCATAGCCATGGCAGCGTGAAATAATAGAAAGAAGTTTCTATTAGGATTTCACATCGAACTCGAATCGAATGATTTAATCATATGATGGGAATTGGGTTTGATAAGTCTATCTTAACCTAGATCTTGTCAGGACTCATGATAGAAGAATCCAATTACGTGATAGATATATCGAGAGGTTCTTATTCAGTTCTGATGGATTGCCACCACATACTATTAGATGTCACTGATGGATTATGGGATCAATTAAAATTATCCCAATAATCGATAATTCAAATTGAATAAATTAGAAAGAGTTCTGATCCATCAAAAAATATTTCGATGATGTTGATGATGCAGATCATGACATATCTTATTATCATATAGAATTGAACCTATTGGATCACACAAATAAAGATTTGTGTATGGATGTCATTAATTGAACTCACATATTCTGATTGATTTAGATTTGATCCAATTAGGTTTAAGAAAATCGTGCTGGCACATGATTGGACCTAACTTTCTTCTGCATTGGATTTTCTAATTGATTTGAACTTAGTCAAATTGAATTTGGTTCATCCAAAAGCCCTATATGGGTTTGTTCTAAACTGATAGAACCTTGTCCTAAATAGATAAGGTCTTATTCAGATTTCCCATGAAGAGAATTAGGAAAAGGGGGCACTAGCTCTTGGCACCCCCTTTTGACTTTTTCTTGTGCATGAGGAGAAGGGGTGCATGCCACCTAGAATTTCTCTAGGGGTACATGCCCTAAATAATTTCTTAGAGAGAGAAGGGCACATGCCCATTCCTGGCGAGCCCCCCTTAGAGATAAGGATAAGAGTAGAGGGTGTTGGGGAGGTTAGAGTTTGGTTTCATTTAAATACCATTTGAATGAGTCAAAAGGCCTTAAATGATTTCAAATTCTTGGAGAACCTTAACTAGGTGCCAGAAGGCTTTTTGTGCAACAAAAAGTCATGTAAAACTTCAAATGTGATGCCACATTATGGTGAAGAGTCCTTCTGCTTTAAGTTATTTGACCTGATCAATTACTTAGAGCCTTAGGACTCTAGGTCTCTCATTTTCTCTATGAATAGGAGACTAGGCCAAAGTGTTTGGCCATCCCAGTCCCCATTGTAAAGCCTTACCACTTTCTCTCCATGCCTCCTCTCTCTCCAGATCCTCTATCTCCATTCCTCTCTTCCATGCCCAAGGGTTGGCTGATCGCATGTTCAAGTGTCGAGGTATTGTACGTGCAAGTAAAAGAAAGAGGAGATCCCAATCGTATGATGATCGAAGTGCTGTCAAAGATCGGATCGAAGGCAAAGAAAGAAAGTTCAGATCTAATTTTAGAAATTAGATTGTGCAATGGAGAAGACCTTCAGTTTTGACCTGAGTGGATATCGATAGAGGTCAAGTGCATGCGCACCTAGAGGCAAACTTCGAATCAGATTTAGATCATCGCAGCGAGTAGATCGTCTGCTTGCAATAGGTGGTATTTCAAATACCCATTATTAGGGATAAAATGGCCCCTATCAAAGTTCTTGCTTGAAGTCCTTGATCATCGATCTCCTCCCTATTGGATTTGTTGATCCCCTCAATGATGAGTTCATGCTGTGGAACCTTCCGAAAGTGTATGAGAGTGCTGCGATACAATCCTGAATAAGTGAAGAAAAATTTTTGGACAACAAGAATAGGGTCCAATCGAACCTCCTCCAGATGACCTCCAATCAAACCTCCTCCAAATTACCTCCTCCAATCGTACACCCTCTAGATGAACTTTCCATGGTCGACCTTCTTTCGATCGATCTCCTGTAGTCAACCTTCTATCGATCACTCATCTTTCAGTCGCTTGGAAGGACCTCATCCGCCACATGAATTTGGCTACCAACTCAATATGAACCAACCTACATGCAGATGATCCTAAAAGGTCCCAAACTCCTTCGAAACTATTATGACTTGAAGCTCTTCACAGTTAGCACCTACCCTATCCGAACATCGACTATTGGTCTCCAATGTATTAGCACGTCACAACAAGAGACACTACTCTCAACTAGCAAGCCACGACAATAAACTCCACCCTTCGTAACAAACTCCATGTGGCCTAAGCGGCCCACTACCAGATGTTACGGCTATAGCTATTAGTTTGTTACATGCTCCGTCTATAAAAGGAACCCTCTGGATATGTTTCTCTTAAGCTCTCTTCTCCTTCCCGTTACTCTGCTTCTTTATTTCCTAAGCACTTCATTCCAGTTTGTTGCCTAGATGAACAACCCAAGAGGGGGGATGAATTAGGTTTTCAAAAATTTAAATAGATATGTGCAGTGATTAAAGATTAAATCCTGAGTGAATCAAATGTGAGAGAAAATAGAAGACATAAGCTAGAGTATACACACAAGCAAGAGAATTTTATAGTGGTTTGGTGCACTCCCAGCACCTACATCCACTCCCCAAGCAAACTCTTAAAAATTTTACTATAATCCTTCAAGATTATAGCCAGATATTCAGGCTCACTATCCAATAATCCAGTTGGTTTTTTCCTAGGTTTATCAACCACAATCCTTACAAGAATTAGAGAAACTAATCTAAATAAACAAAAGGAAAGAAAAATCCCAAAACTCAAGTTTCAGCCCCTGTTGAAACCAAATACACCGAAAGGAAAAATAAAATGTTTCAACTCAAAAGGCCCCTTCGAATGAGCAGAAGAGTTGGTCCTTGCAATTCGTTGAATGCCTCTTTGAATCCATGGAGTTAATGCACTTAAGGATTATTCAATGCTTGAAACAATAGATTGATTGAAGATGGGAATTCCCATTCAAGAATAGAGCATTTTTTTTTTTTTATCATGAATAAGCCTTCTTTCTTTTATATCTACAGCATTTTCTCTCTTATGGTGATGATTGGAGCTCAGAAAAAGCAAAATCCGAACATTGGAGAGCAACAACTAGCCATTGGAGTCAAAAAAATCTGATCTAAAATGCTCCATCAAAAAGTTATCGCCGAGTCTCGAGACCTCTCGATTTGTCTCAAAACATCTCATCAAGTTATGGGGACTCTCAATTTGAATAAGAGAGCTCTCGCTTTTAGTTTCACAAAAAATCATCTTTTTGGAAAAAATGGCTCGCTTGAGATCGAGACCTCTCGGTTCTAAACAAGACATCTCACGGAGACAGCGAGACCTCTCAAGCAAGAATCCTATGAGACCTCTCACTCTCAAGGCACAAAAATTGGATTTCTATCATCTAAGATTGAGAGCTTTAAAGATTCTCTCGAGACCTCTCGAAACTATGCCAGAACAATGCTTGGGACATGCCAGTCCACTCAAAAGCTCTCGAAAAAATTCTGAGACATCTCGAAGATTGCTCCAAGATTATTTTGAGTGAATTTTCACTCCATACAAAGATATTTGAATTTTGATTGATTTTCACATAATATCTTCCTTGTTTTGGTTAAAGAGCTCTCTTTTTTCTGACATTGGAATACTTAAAATAAAATATATTAGTAATCATTTGCTTTAATGTTTGGTTATCACCAGAATCACTTTGGGATTTCAACAATCTCCTCCTATTTTATGGTGACAAAACATTAAGCAATCCATAAAATGATTATAAAAAATATGAATGTCACAAACTAATGAATGCAAAGTTTTTGTGCTGAAGCTCCCCCTTAATATATGCTCTCATGAAATGAATAAGATTTGAATAATCATTCTCCCCCTTATTGTATGCTTTTATGAAATGAATAAGATTTGCATTTGATCAATTCAAATTCTGTTTCTAAAAAGTCTTCTTTTTTTGTATTTTTGTTTGAATTGATTATACATTTGCATATTTTTTCTTAATATTTCTTTTCCTTTTTGTCATCATCAAAATCACAATAATGAAAGGATCATAAAAAAGATAAAGAAGGCAAGAATATAAAAAGGATTAATTCCATTTTAAGATTTAATACTACATAGTTAGAGGTGTATATTAGTTTACAAAAAATGAATCTCATACCAACATACCTAAATCAAAAGTTAAAACAAAAGAGAAACTAGACCTAGTCCTCATCAGAGAGGAACTCAATGATGGGTTCAGATGAAGATTTGGGTCTAGTTGAGGACAAGTGAGGAGTAGGTCTATAGGAGATGGTGATGGTCTAGAAGAAAATGATGGTCTAGAAGAAGAAGAAGTCCGACTCAAAATCTATCGTAGAGTGAAAATGAGGACTTCAGCTGTGGTGCACTGAACAGTGATATTATCTTCAAGTTTCTGTGCAAACCTAGCATTGTTGGATAGGAGAAGTTCAATTTGAGTTGATGTTTTGTGCTGCTCCTCCAAAATTTCTAATCTTTGAGATAGTCAACTGATTTGTTGACTAAGCATTTCTGTTTAACCCTTAGTGGATATCCTTTGCTCTTCAATGCTTATTAAAAGTTGATGCCTCATACTGGATAGTATATCCATAAACCTTTCAGATACTTTCTGAACCACTTCTTCTAGCACCCTTTCAACTAACAGATCTTGATCAAAAGCTGGGGGAGGAGCTGGAGCAGGACAAGGAGGCACTTGAGGAGAGTGTGGTGACCCTGGTGTAGTGAAGGAGGGTCCAGTAGATGGTGATGGTGGAGCGGGAGAAATCTATGTCCTTCAGGCTCGATTGCAACACGTTCATCTACACTCACCCATTTTTCATCCTTCTTTATAAATTTCATCTAGTTTAATATTCCATCATTGATGTAGTCCATATGAGCCAGCTTTTTGAAATCTTCACCTTCTAGATTAACTTGAAAGTCCTTGAAGATTAAGATGAAGATCATTCTATAGGGTAAATATGCCTTGCTCTTGCTGGCTTTATCCTTCAGTTATTGTAGCATGAGAGAGAGAAAGCTGATGGGAGTTCCAGACACCATAAAGAGCATGACTCTAAGTTCTCTTTTTCCAACCCAATCATGTCTTCCAACTTTAGGAAAAATAATATGACTGACAAAGAACAACAGTAATCTCATTTCGATCGAAAAATGATGTGAAACAAGTTGAAGATTTTCATCAACCTCTTCTCTTTCTAAGATACACTTAATGGCTTCAGTTTTATCAAATAAATTTATTTTACTGATCCTAGCCCTAGGCACTTCAAGGAGCTATCCTATTTTTCTCTCATCTAAAGAAATATGCACTCCTTTCACAATAGATTCCACCTTCGACCCATGCTCAAAACTAATATGGTCAAAAAATTCCTTTATTAAGTTCGGACAAACGTTGACCTCTAGGGTATAGAGTTATTCCCAATCTTGCTGCCGGATCTAGGACCCAATATGAAAGTGCTCCCGATCAAGATAAACGATGTCCACATAGTGGCCCTTTGGAACTATCCTAGTAGCAACGAATAGTCGGGCACAAGATGATGAAGTAGATGGAGATGATTGAGCCATATCGCATTGTCGTTTAGCCCTAGCTTCAGTCGATGGCTTGATGGAGGGTCTTTGAGTAGCGAGCGATCTCTTCTTCAGAGCCATTGGGGGCCAAGGTTTGGAGGGAATGGACAAGAGAGGGTGATTTAAAGGGTTTTTGAGGAAAGGAGTAGAGTTTTGGAGAGAATGGAGGAGAGGTCTCGAATAAGTGGAATGAATGAATGGAATAGGAGACCTCTCGTAGACCAATTTTAAAAAGAGGGCCCGCACGAATCAAGAGCTCTTATATTAACGATGAGATATCTTGAAAACTTCAAAAGCTCTCACGTTTAGCATGAGAGGCCTCGAAATCCAGTCGAGAGGTCTCGTGAAAAACCCGAGACTTCTCGAGCACAGGGAGAAAAATTAAAATATAGGAGGAATTTCAAGCCGATTTTTCTTGAATTTTTAGGGTGGAAAAAAGGGTGTTAGGAATGATGGAAGGAGGTCAAAAATGATCCATTAAATTTAAGATTAAGCATTATTAAAGAGGATCACAAATACCAAGTTCATCCCAAATTTTTGAGAATCTATCTTCATTTAGAGTTTTTGTAAAAGTGTCAGCTAGTTGATTTTTAGTTGTGACAAATTCAAGCACAATGTTATTATTTTGTACATAATCTCTAATGAAGTGATGTCTAATTTCAATGTGTTTAGTTCTTGAGTATTGAATAAAATTTTTTGTTAGATTTATGGCATTAGTGTTGTCACATCTAATAAAAATTTTATTTTGCTCAATTCCAAAATCTTCGAGTTGCTGCTTGATCCAAAGTATTTGAGCGCAGCAACTCCCCGCAGCAACATATTCGGCCTCAGTCGTTGATAGTGCTACAGAGTTTTGCTTTTTACTATACCAAAGGATCAAGTTTAACCCTAGAAATTGAAAAGTACCACTGGTACTCTTTCTATCAATTCTACATCTTCTATAGTCTGCATCAGTGTATCCAATCAATTCAATGGAGGATTATTTTGAGTACCAAAGTCCTTAGTTATGTGTGTAAATTAAATATCTAAAAACTCTCTTAACAGCCAGTAAGTGTGATTCTTTAGGATTAGATTGAAATCTTGGCCATATGCATATACTAAACAGTATATCAGGTCTACTCGTAGTTAAATAAAGTAGGGATTCTATCATACCTCTATAGAACTTTTCATTCATATTCTTACCATTCTCGTCTTTGTCAAGTTTGCATGAGGGGCTCATGGGAGTGTTAATTTTATTTTCATTTTCCATGCCACACTTGTTTAACATCTCCTTAATGTACTTTGTTTGGCTGATAAAGATGCCTTCCTTTGATTGATTGATTTGTAGTCCAAGGAAGAAGTTCAGCTCCCCCATCATGCTCATTTCAAATTCATCCTGCATCAACTTAGCAAACTCATGACAAAGAATTTCATTAGTAGCTCCAAATATGATGTCATCCACATATATTTGAACCACAAGAAGATCATTATTTTTCTTTTTTAAAAATAGAGTGGTGTCAACACTTTCTCTAATAAAATTATTATGTAGTAAAAATTTGCTCAATCTTTCATACCATGCTCTAGGTGCTTGCTTAAGTCCATAAAGAGCTTTGTTTAATTTATAGACATGGTTGGAAAGTGAGTGATTTTCAAAATTAGGAGGTTGTTCTACAAAAACTTCTTCAGCAATATAACCATTCAAAAAGACACTTTTCACATCCATTTGAAATAGTTTAAAATTCATGTAACAAGCAAAAGCAAGTAATAATCTAATTGCCTATAATCTTGCTATAGGTACATATGTTTCATCAAAGTCAATTTCTTCTTCTTGATTACATTCCTTAGCAACTAGTCTAGCTTTATTTCTTACAATATTACCATTTTCATCCAATTTATTCCTAAATATCCATTTTGTGTCGATTATTGGATGGTCAATGGGTCTATTTACAAGAGTCCATACATTATTTCTTTCAAATTAGTTTAGTTCATCTTGCATGGCTAGCATCCAATTAGGATCTTGTTTGGCTTCTTCTATGTTTTTAGGTTCTATTTGAGAAACAAATGCAAGGTAATCAAATGTATCCTTAAAAGAGGATCTAGTTCTTATCCTTTGTGAAGGATCACCTAATATCAATTCTTTTGGGTGATTATGTGCATACCTCCACTCCTTGGGTAGATCCCTATGATCATCGGTTGCTTCATTCTCACCATCATGGCTTATTCCAAGATTATTGTAGATTTATCTTTGTCTTGAACATTATTATCCTTGAAGTTTAGGTCCTTCATTTCATCTTCGAGAATTCCTATATCATCATCAAAAACATCTTCTTTTCTCAAAGATTGGTTGTTAGCTTCATCAAAAATGATATGAATAGATTCTTCAACAACCAAAGGGTGTTTGTTTAAAACTCTATATGCTTTGCTAGATGTAGAATATCCAAGAAATATACCCTAATCTACCTTAGCATCTAATTTACCTAGATTATCTTTACCATTATTATGAATAAAATATTTGCAACCAAAAACATGAAAATAATTAATGTTAGATCTTTTCCTTTCCAAAGCTCATAGGGGGTTTTCTTTAAAATCGGACAAATAGAAACTCTATTTAGGATGTAACATGCTGTGTTAATTGCTTCAGCCCAAAAATATTTGGATAGATTTTTTTCACACAACATGGTACGGGCCATATCAACTAAGGTTCCATTCTTTCTTTCAATAACTCTATTTTGTTGAGGGATTCTAGGTGCAGAAAAAATATGTTCAATGCCATATTTTTTGCAAAATTCTTCAAAATATTTATTTTTAAATTCTTTGCCATGATCACTATGGATACATACCACAGTAGAGTTCTTTTCATTTATAATTTTCATATAAAACTTTGAAAACATTGAAAATGCTGAAGGAAAAAACCTATTTTTTGAGTCAGGTTCGTTCAGATATGATTGGATCAGGAGGGATATTTCAAAAAAATTTTCTCTGAGATCCAAATTAGATCTGAGACTCTTCAGATCTCATCTTATTAATCTGATAAAATAAAATAAAATAAAATTAAATCTAATTTAATCATACCTTTGTTATGGGTAATCTTATTACCCTATGATGATCTCGATGTTTGCCTGAGGTTCTGGATGTAGCCACGCAAGTGCCTGGCCTCTACCAGTATCCACTCGAAGTAGGATTTGGAGAAACTTCTTCTTTTCAATCAGGATCTAGAGAACTTCTCCTTCTTAATCTATGTTCCAAAAATTAGATCTAGATCTGATCTTGATGGTCTTCAAAATGGCTTTTGAAGATCAACCGTTGTCTCTTGCAGCAGTGCTGCCTTCTTCCTTTCTTGATGTCTTTCTCTTGCTTGGATCGCACCAAACTCGAGTCCAAAAACTCTTGAATGTGGATAGGAGAGAGAGGACCTGAATGTGGCATGGAGAGGGAGGGAGAGAAGTCTTGTGGCATGGGCAAAGTGCAGAAACTCTGAATTCTAGGTGTAGATAGGTTTTATATAGATCCTGCTACACCATGCAGTGCCACATCATCCCGACCAGTCATGGCTCTTTGTGCAAACAAATCTAAATCTGATTGATGGAATGACATCATTTGATCCAATCAGATTAGAGTCCCTCATAAACCTCCATAGGTGGCACCAAGATGGGTCAAACAAGACTCCTTAGCACCACCTAATTAGAAACCATGAAGCAACCTTGTATCCCATTTGTATGGGACTCCAGGCATGATCCTCATAGGGTGCATGCCTCCCTAGGCATGTGCCCCCTCCTTTTCTATCTTTTAATAGGAGGATAAATTTCCATGTTCTCTCCTATGGGTGCATGACACATGGGCATATGTCTAAGTGTCAAAGGTCAACATTTGACCAAAGTCCAAAGACAAGATTTAGTAGGTGATGGAAAATGATAGGTGTTGTCTCAAATTTATCTCATAAATTAAGATAATTCTTTTCTAATCTGGACAAGCTCCAACCAGACTAATTAAAGGTTTCTAAGTGAGCCCAAATACATTTGGCTCAGTGAAAATAAGCTTTAATGATTGTTGAAGGAGAACATTAGGCTCAATCGTATGCTAGCACGATTTTCTTGAACCTAATTGAATCTTATTCAAATCAATTGAATTGAGTTAGTCCAATTGATGTTATCCAAATCTAATCCCTTGTTTATGTGATCTAGTTAGGTTTAGTTCCGTATGGTAATGGGATATGTCGCGATCTTTATCATTGACATCATCGAAATGCCTTTCGATGGATCATAACTTTTCTAATTCAAATAACTAGTATGATCGATCATCCAAATCATTCTAATTGCTCCTAAAATCGACCAGTGACACCTAGCAGCATATGGTGATAACCTATCAGAATTGAAAATGAACCTCTTGATGCAGTTACCTGTGTGATTAAGTTCCTTTATCTTGAGCTCCGATTGGATTAGGGTTAAGGTGATCTCATCAAACCCTAATTTCCATCATATGAATTAATCATTCAATTCAAGTCTAATGTGAAAATCCTAATAGAAACTCTTCCTGTTATTTTACACTACCATGGCCATGGGCTTATGGACTTGATTCTCATTATCATCATAGGACTGCTCCTCATCTACCGAGGTAGATAGATCCCCGATTGGTGCAATCCAATTTCTACAATGAGCATGCTATAGCCAACATACACCTCAGGATTCTGAATGACTAGGAGACCGAGTTATGGTGTAGTCAAACTATAACACCCTCAAGGTGAACTACCGATGCACCTCAGGTCAAAGAACTAGACACACCACTACAGCTTTGAGCCAGTCATCAATGAAAAGGTAGACTTCCTCATGACTGCTCGAGGTGGTCACGCTCAGTACCCTCATTCTCTAACGAGTATCTGTACTCTCACTCTAGTGTCTCTAGACCATAGACTCAAGACTCATCTATCCTAAAGAAGTGATTGTATACCAATTTTTTGGATCAATCACCATCCTTATGATGAATCCTACGGTTAGAGAGCATTTTATGAGTTAATAATGAAAATTCATGTCTTAAATTTTCAACTCTTGAAAATATGAACTATCATTACCATTAACTTAAGGGATGTATCACAGACACTTTCAAATACACACTATGATAGAAAATAATCTATTTTATTATTTATAGTTAAAATTATAATTTTATCATTAGAAGTGTATTACAAGTGTCAGCCAATCTGACTTCTAGGGCACACATATCTAACAAACTCCCACTTGACCTAAAGCCAATTGGCTACAAATCTATGTCCCATCTTCTCAAGGTGGGCTTCGATCTTTTGCTGACCCAACGACTTTGTAAGTGGGTCTGCTGCATTGTCTACGGAATTGACTCTCTTAACCTCGACGCAACCTTTCTCAAGATAATTGCAGATAAGGTGGTATCATCACTCGATGTGCTTGGATTTCTTGTGAGACCTCGGCTCCTTAGCAATGGCTATGGCGCCATTATTATTGCAGTACAAAGAAATGGCATCCGATGGCATCACTTTGATCTCTGTAGTGAACTTTTTATATCAGAATGCCTCTTTCGCAGCTTCTGATGCAGCGATGTACTCTACTTCCATGGTGGAATCTGCTATCACTGTCTGCTTGAAACTCTTCCAACTGACAGCACCACCATTACATACAAACGGACTTTCAGATGACGACTTTCGATCATCTATATCTAACATAAAATATGAATCTGTATACCCCTGGACTTGGAATTCTCTATTACCAAAAATCAACAACATATCCTTAGTTCTTCTCAAGTACTTAAGGAAACATTTCATAGAAGTCTAGTATTCTTCACCTGGATTCGACTGATATTTGCTCGTGACACTCACAACATGGGCTATATTAGGTCATGTACATAACATGACATACATGAGGCTCCCTATTGCTGAAGTATAAGGGATCATGCTCATGCGTTCAATCTCCTCAGGTGTGTTGGAACATATTTTTTTGGAGAGAAGAATGCCATGTTTGAAGGGTACCAATCCCCTCTTGGAGTTTTCCATGCTAAACCTCTTTAGCACTTCCTCTATGTACATCTTCTATAAAAGACCTAGCATCCTATTTCGTTTATCTCTATAGAACTTAATTCCTAGAATGAAGGATGTTTCTCCTAGATCTTTCATGGAGAATTCTTTAGATAACCACATTTTAACTATGGTCAACATGGGAATATTATTCCCAATAAGAAGGATATCATCCACGTATAGTACGAGAAAGATAATAGCACTCCCATTGACCTTTTTGAAAACGTATGATTCCTTCTCATTCTTGATGAAATCAAATAATTTGATCACATCATTAAAATGAGTATTCCAGCTTCGAGATGCTTGCTTAAGTCCATATATGGACCTTTGCAGTTTGCATACTTTATGATCAGCATCACTGGATGTGAAATCTATGAGCTATTCTATATAGATATCTTCTTCAAGGTATCCATTTAAGAACGTTGTTTTCACATCCATTTGCCATATTTCATAATCAAAATAGGCTACAACAGCAAGTAATGTGTGGATGGATTTTAGCATAGCTACTGGCGAAAAGGTATCTTGATAGTCAATGCCTTCGCACTGACTATACCCTTTTGCCACTAATCTAGCTTTAAATATCTCAACATTCCCATATGCACTAATCCTTCTCTTGTAGATCCATTTACACCCAATAGGTACTATACCTTTAGGTTGATCTACCAAGGTCCAGACTTGATTTAAGTGCATCGAGTCAATTTCTAACTTCATTGTCTCTAACCATTTCTCGAAGTCGATATCCGATATCGCCTCATAATAGGTTTTGGGATCATCACCATGAACCCTATTACCTACGAGGAATACTTCCTCTACTTCCACTAAAATAGTACCTAAGTACCTCTCAGGGGATGAAAAACCCTTTTCAATCTACGAGGTGGAGGAGGTAGTGATTGTATTGGCTCAATCTGATTTAGTTCCATAGGGTCCTTAGCTCATTGCTCTTGGGAGACTTTCTCCTCGAGCTTGATCTGCTTTCCAATGCCACCATCTTGAATAAACTATTTTTTAAGAAAGATGGCATGCTGACTCATAATCACATTGTGGTCTTTTGGAATGTAGAAATAATATCCTAATGACTCTTTAGGATATCCTATGAATCGAGCTCTAAAGGACCTATAGTCTAACTTGTCCGCTTGTTGTCTTTTAACATGAGCCAGACAACCCCAAATTTTGAGATGACTCAAACTTGGTTTCTTACCATGCCATATCTCATACGGTGTGGTAGGAATGATTTTAGAGGAAATCCTATTCAGTAAATATATAGTAATTAACAGACTATGTCCCCAAAGAAAATTAGGAAGGTCTGTGAAGCTCATCATGGATCGAACCATATCTAATAGGATCCGATTTCTCCATTCTAAAATCCCATTGAGTTGAGGTGTTCCAAATAGAGTCCATTGAGAGACTATGCCATATTGCTTGAGATAGTCCAGAAATTCTCGGCTAAGGTATTTAGTCGACTTGATCTGATCGAAGAATCTTAATGGATTTTTTAGCTTGCTTTTCCACTTCAGGTCTGAATTCCTTAAACTTTTCAAAGACTTCAGACTTGTATCTCATAAGATACACATACCCATACCAAGATAAATCATCGATAAAGATTATGAAGTAGATAAAGTTGCCTCTAACCGGCACATCAAATGGGCCGCACACATTAGTATGTACTAGGGCAAGTAGATTCTTGGCCTTTTCCCCATGTCCTACAAAAAAAGCTTAGCCATTTTGCCATGAAGACATGATTCACAAATTGGATATGACTCGAAAGTCAACGGGCTCAATATCCTAATTTTCTACAATTTGTTAACCTTATCTTCTGCTATATGACCTAGCCTTAGGTGCCATAGATACCTATCATTTGGACTATCCCTGGGTCATTTTGATCCTATGGCATTCACTTTTCTCGATATTAAAGATAGATACATCAATATATAACTGGTAGAGATCATTAATAAGAAAACTACTTGCAATTTTATTTCTTTCATAAAAAAATATTATAATGGTCCTTAAGAAAACTAATTACATAGCCTTTTTATGCTAAATATGAAACAAAAATCAAATTTCTACTTACAGCAGGCGCATAATAACAATCCTTAAGTACTAAATCTAAACTAGATGGTAATCAAAGAGGGTAGGTTCCCACGGCCACAACAGCAACCCTTACTCCATTATCGATGCATAGGATCATCTCACCATCCCTTAACCTCCTGCTATCCTCAAGACCCTGCATGGAAGTGCACAAATGTGCATTAGAACTAGAGTCAAGCACCCAATTGGATGCAGAAGAAATCATAAGGTTAGATTCAATAATGAGTATACCTCCAGAAGGACATGTCTCCTTCTTATTCTTTAGGGTGGCCAGGTATGTAGGGCAGTTTCGCTTCTAGTGGCCATCAGTATTACAATGAAAATACTTTCCTTTGTCAACAGCCTTTTTCTTCAGCTCTGTCTTTTTTTTCTTTCTACCTTCCACCTTCTGCTTTTTCACATACTTCTTCTTCTTTTTAAAAGACTTTCTCTTGGAAGAAGTCCATTCCATAGCAAGTATTGAGCCTTTAGAATCTTTCATAAAAAGCTCAACAGTAACCAGCATATTCATAAGCTTGGCCAGAGTATTCTGAAGTTTATGCATATGGTAGTTTATGATGAACTGCCCATATGCATCAGTCAAAGATTGTAGAATTATATCATTCTACAGATCCTGATCTAACTTTACTTCGAGCTTCTCAAGCTCTTACAAGTCCTTGATTATCATCAGACAATGATCTTGCACTGACTACCCATCACGTATTTTAGCCTTAAATAGTCATTTAATGACCTAATATTTGGCTGCACGACTCTGTTCACCAAACAACTCTTATAGGTGAGCTAACATTTGGTGGGCAATCTTGATATCTTCATGTTGGCACTGAAGCTCATCAGACATCGAGCCCAATATGTAGTATCTGATCTTATTATCTTCATCCGTCCACTTGTCAAGAGATGCTCTCTGTTCAGCTGACGGACGAGTTGGTAAGGTGAGGGGATCCTGGTCCAATACATGAGTCAACTTTTTGAAACCTAAAATAATTTTGATGTTCTGGAGCCTATCCTTATAATTGGGTCCGGTCAGTCTATGGATGTCCAGGATATGGACTAGTGGGTTGGAAGCAGACATTTTTCTTTTTTCTATAGAGAGTCAAAGTTTCTAGTTAGATTTTGTAATTAAGACTTAGCCAATTTATTTAGAAATTTAATTTTTAAATAAATTAGCTTTCACTATTTTCTCGGATCCCTATACTTCCTCTGTAGAGATGCTAAATCTCCATGATTACTAATTTTTAGTGGATGGTGCAGTCCCACCAACTGACTCATCACCTCACCTAACAGTTATTGATGATGGATTAGCTAATGAGTAAACAACTCTTATCCAATGATTTTCTAATCATGGTGCACCCAGACTCGATCTCTAATTCATGAATCTCATCATGCCTAAAATATTGATTCACTCCTTAGTTAAGTCAGACCCACCATTTGTACAGATTGGATTCCTAATTGTGTCTCTCACCGTATCAAAAATATTGAGCCCAATCCATTCTCCAGACCCTAGCATCCAATGCCTAATAGACATGGTTGCGTCTTTCCAGTGCAACTGAACCACTATGACCAGCCAAGAACAATCAACCCCGGAAAGGACCCACATATCTACAATGGTGGAAGACCTAAGACTTAATCTATTCTTAGGAAGATTTGATTTAGGTCTCTTTAAACATGGCTTGATATAGCAATAACCATTATGACTAACCTTATGGCATGGGTCAGCTTGGATTGTTAACCACCTTAGATCAAGACTGGGCCAACGAATATGGCTAGGTAAGTGAGACCAATGGAAGGAATATGCTATTAACTTGATAAAAACATATTCGAGTCGAGTAGCTCCTAATTAAAAATCAGTCAGTCGTATCTACCAAACTTACCTTAGATACCAAATTGTTGAGCCAGAATTAATCAGGTTAGCCTACAATCAAGACTCTAACCACTGAGCCTAATTAGATCTTGACTCGATTGATCACTCATGTGACTCAACCTTGATCAAGAATTATTTCTATTAGGCTGGTCAATTTAAGCACTCTCGATCCCACCTAACTAACTCTTGACTCAGTTTGATCAACCGCTAGACCTAATTGAGTTACTCAAGCTCGAACCAAATTTTATGAATATGTCTTAAATTTAAAAATTCTTAATTTTAGATCTAATATATTTCATAATCTTAATTCTTAATTAAGTTTAGGGTTCATAAATAAAATATGTATATAAAATTCTAGGATTTCAGGATCTAAGGTTTTGCAGAAAATAAGTTTTTTTTATTTCTGATTAAGGACAAACACGTAGCACCCCTACACACCATAAGAACATCCCATTGAATGAAAGGAGAGGGCCTTTAAACCCCACTTCTTTCTTATAACCGGACGGCCAAGGGGCATGCCTTAATCAAAAATATGATAAATATACAAAACTAGTTAGATCTACATCATATATCACATATGTAAAATTTGATCTAACTAAAAATATGTTTTGCATACATCTCATATATCTTATCATGCATGTTTTTAGATCTAAATTATCTTATAAATATCTAAAAAATAAGATTTAAATTTAATCATATTAAATTAAAATTTATTCTAGATAATTTTGTAGAACTATTCTACAACTAGTCTAAACATGCATCAATCATATCTCATAGGAACAAATTAAATAAATTTATTTTTTATTTTCTAGATCTAATTATAATATTTATAATATCAAAAAATAATAAATAAATAAATCTAAAAATTATAATTAATTAAATTAAAATTATGATTATTCTAGACTACACATAGAATAATTCTATTCCTAATCTAGTCATGCATCTCATATATCTTATATCTAGATTATTTAATTTTTAATTTTCTAATTTTAGATCTAAACATATCTAATGTGACATCTAAAATCATCTAATTATTAGATTAAAAATAAATTAAAATCAAATTGAATGAATTATGGAACCTGGCTCTGATACCAGTTGATGAAAAAAATCTATTTTTCTGATTAGGTTCGTTCAGATCTGATTGGATCAGGAGGGATATTTCAAAAATTTTTCCTCTAAGATCGTAATTAGATCAAAAACTACCCAAATTTGATCTTATTAATCTGATAATAAAAATAAAATAAAAATAAAAATTAAATCTAATTTAATTGTACCTTTATTTTGGATAATCCAATTATCTTGTGATGATCCCGATGTTTACTTGAGGTTCTGGATGTAGCCACACAAGCGTCTGGCCTCTACCGATATCCACTCGGACAGAATCTAGAGATCTTCTCCTTCTCAATCAATCCTTCAAAAATTAGATATAGATATGATCTTGAAGGTCTTCAAAACTCCTTTTGATGAACTGTCGTTGTCTCTTGCAGTAGTGCAGCCTTCTTCCTTTTCTAGCGCCTTTCACTTGCTTGGATCGTACCTTATTCATGCACAAAACCCCTTGGGCATGGAGAGGAGAGAGAGGATCAAAGGGTGACATGGAGAAGGAGAGAGAGAGGCTTTGTGGCATGGGCTAAAGGTAGAATCATTAAAATCTAGACGCAGATAGGGTTTATATAGACCCTACTGCGCCATGCAGTGCCACATCATCCCAAGCAAGCACGACCCTTTGAGCAATCAGATCTAAATCTGATTAGTGGGATGACATCATCTGATCTAATTAGGTGAGAGACCCTCAAAACCCTCCTAAGGTGGTGCTAAGACTAGGTTAAACAAGAGTTCTTGGTGCTACAGAGTTTAACCCCATGAAGCAACCCTAGAGTCCCATCTATATGGGACTCCTCTTTTATCCTCATAAGGTGCACACCTCCCTAGGCATGCACCCTCTTTCTATATGCGTTTAATAGGGGGACAAGGCCCCAAGTACTATCCTATAGGTGCATGATACATGGGCAGATGTCCAAGTATCCAGGGTCAACTTTTGATCAATGTCCGAAAATAGGAATTAGCAGGTGACCGAAAATGGTAGGTATTGTCTTAAATTTATCTCATAAATTAAGATAATCCTTTTCTAATTTAGACAAGCTCTAGTTAGACCAAGTAAAGATTCCTAAATAAGCCCAAATATATTTGGCTCAGTCGAGACAAGCTTTAATGATTATTAAAGGAGAACATTAGGCTCAATCGTGTGCTAGCATGATTTTTTTGAACCTAATTGAATCTTATTCAAATCAATTGAACTAGGTTAGTCCAATTGATAACATCCAAATCTAAACCCTTGTTTGTGTGATCTAGTTAGGTTCAGTTTCATATGGTAATGGGATATGTCATGATCTCTATCATCGACATCATCGAAATACCTTCCGATGGATTAGAACTTTTTTGATTCAGACAACTACTATGATCAATCATCCAAATCATTCAAATTGCTTCCAAAATTCATCAGTGACACCTAGCAGCATATGGTGGCAACCCATCAAAACTGAAAGCAAACTTCTCGATGTAGTTACCTGTGTGATTAGGTTTCTCTATCTTAAGCTCCAACCAAATTAGGGTTAAGATGATTTCATCAAACCCTAATATCCATTATATGAATTAATCATTCGATTCAAATCCAATGTGAAAACCATAATAGAAACTCTTTCTATTATTTCACTCTGCCATGGCCATGAGCTTATGGACTTGATTCTCATGATCAACAGAGGGCTGCTCCTCATCTACAGAAGTAGATAGATCCCTTATTGGTGCTATCTAATTCCTACAATGAACATGTTATAGCCAACATACACCTCAGGATGCTGAATGGCTAGGAGACCGAGTTATGGTGTAGTCAAACTATAACACCCTCGATGTGAACTATCGATGCACCTTAGGTTAAAGAACTAGACACACCACTATAGCTTCGTGCCAGTCATCGACGAGAAGGTAGACTTCCTCATGACTACTCAAGGTGGTCACGCTCAGTACCCTCATTCTCTAATGAGTACCTATACTCTTGCTCCGATATCTCTACACCGTAGACTCAAGACTCATCTACCTAAAGAAGCGATCGTACACCAACCTTCTGGATCAATCACCATCCTCATAATGATCCTACGGTCAGTAGCATTTTATGAGTTAATAATGAAAATTCATGTCTTAAATTTTCAACTCTTGAAAATATGAACTATCATTATCATTAACTCAAGGGATGTATCACAGACACTTTCAAATATACACTATGATAGAAAATAATCTATTTTATTATTTATAGTCAAAATTATAATTTTATTCTTAGAAGAGTATTACAAGTGTCAATCAATCTAGCTTCTAGGGCACATATATCTAACAAATGCTTCATCTTTATGAGCTAAAAATAAAATCCAAGTGAAATGAGAATAATCATCAATAATTACTAGACCATATTTCTTTCCTCCTAGGCTTGTGGTCCTAGTAGGTCCAAACAAGTCCGTATGAATTAATTCAAGGGGCCTAGAGATTGAAATTACATTTTTGGATTTGAAACTCCCCATAGTTTGTTTTCCAAATTGGCAAGCACCACAAACATGATCAATTTTGAAATCTAGTTTTGGTTGCTCCTTAACTAAGTCCTTATTATGCAATTTATAAAGAGTATGCATGCTAGCATGACCTAACCTACGGTGCCAAAGCCAACTTGTTTTCTTTATATTAGTATTCATTGCAACTAGGCATTAGCCACTGTTCATGGCAATTTCATCAAGGTTTACCATGTAGATATTGCCATGCCTAAATCCAATGAATTTTAAACTATCATCCAAGGAACTAGATACTTTGCATAAAGAAGATTCAAAAAAAACTTTAAAATCTTTGTCACAAAGTTGACTAATACTAAGCAAGTTATATTTTAAGTTATCAACTAACAATACATTATCTATAAAAGTGGTAGGAGTAATCTGAATTTTATCAAAGCCAATAATTTTGCTCCTGCCGTTATCATCAAAGGTGACTACTCCCCAACCTTTTTTTTCAAGGATGATAAATTGTTGCTTATCACCCAACATATGCCTTGAGTAGCTGCTATCTAAGTACCACTCCCTTTTTGATCCTTGGGCTACAAGGCATTCCTGCACAAACAATCAAATTATGGTTTTAGATACCCAAGCCTTCTTGGGTCCTTTAGGGTTAGTAGATATAGTTCCTTTTGGAATCAAAATATTTTTAATAATTTTTCCATTAAACTTAGAAGTATTACATTCAAATGCTGTGTCCTACCTTTTTACATCTAAAGCAGGTGATGTCAGAGGTGCCAATTGAAGTGTGTGCAGTGAAGAAATTCTTTAAAAATTTAGTTTTGTCTTTAGGTTTATATCCTAGTCCGGCTTTATCATAAACTCCTCTTTAATTATTCAAGATCATTTGTAGTTTTTCTGAACTACAAGTGAATTTATCAACTAAAGGCCATAATTTATCCAATTCATCCTTTAGAATTTTGTTTTCTTCTTTTAATTTATTGTTGCCACTAATTACCTCTTCCTTTTCCTTCAAAAGTGTTTGAGTCATTTCCTCAAGACTTTTTTTTTATGCTAATATTTTTGAAATCTTTCATTAAATCATAAAAAGCATCTTGAAGTTCATCAAAAATAAAATCTGAATCAAGAGTGGAGGATACCTCATCATCTTATGCCATGAAACATAAGTTTGCTTCATTTTGGTCTTCTTCCTCCAAGCGTGGCTCATCACTGTCGCTCCAAGTTGCTATCATGGCTTTTTTTTTTTAAATTCTTTTTGGCCCTTTCTTCGACTGAGGACATTTAGCCCTAAAATATCCTAGCTTTTTGCATTTGAAGCAAGTGGATTGATCCTTCTCTTTTTTTCTTTGTTTTTTCCTGCTGGCTTCTCCTCTAATGAAGCTCCTCTATTTGAATTCTTATCTTTTCTTCCCATAAATTTCTTAAATTTTTTGATCATCAGGGCCATGTCTTCATCGTTATCTTCATTGATGGATAGATCATCTTTTTCTTCAGCAGCCATGGATTTCAATGCTATTGTTTTATTCTTCTTGTTGTCTTTGTTATTGTGTTGACTCATGGCTAGCTCATGTGTCATCAAGGATCCAATGAGCTCTTCTAAAGATAACGTGTTCAAATCTTTTGCCTCCTGGATGGCTGTTATCTTGGCTTTCCATGTCCTAGGTAAATATCTGAGAATCTTTCTCACCAATTCACTGTTAGTATAAACTTTACCCAAACTTTTTAAACCATTTATGATATCAGTGAATCTTATATACATGCTAGTGATAGATTCAGTGAGATCTATTTTAAACAACTCATATTGGTGAACTAGCATGTTAATTTTAGTTTCTTTTACTTGATTTATCCCTTCATGCATGACCTTAAGCCTATCCCAAATTTTCTTTGCTAAATTGTAAGTGGAGATTTGGTTAAACTCATTAGCATCTATAGCACAATAGAGTACATTCATTGCCTTGGCATTTAATTGGATAAGTTTCTTGTTCGTTTCATCCCAATCCTTCTCCAGCTAAGGAGTGGATGTGCCATTGATAATGATTGTGGGAGTGCATGGACCATTGATAATGACACTCCATATATCATAGTCAAGGGCTTGAATGAAAATAAGCGTGCGAGCTTTCTAATAGATATAGTTAAACCCATTGAAAAGAGGTGGCCTATTTGTGGATTGTCCTTCGACAAGTGAACATCCTAGTTGGGTTGATATGATCTTTATCTCTAGTTGATAAAATCGACAATTAGCAGAGAACCAAGGCTCTGAAACCAATTATTGCCCAGATGAACAATCCAAGAGGGAGGGTGAATTAGGTTTTCAAAAATTTAAATAGATATCTGCGGTGATTAAAGATTGCTGGGATAAACCTGCTCCTGCCTTAGTTTGGCTAGATGCTTGATCTCAAAAGGATCCCGCCCAGTAGTAGCCTTCATGGTTAAACTTCGGACCACATCCAATAGTTGAACTGCTCTCGATCTTCTCTTTTAACTAGACTCCTTCAACAATTGAACTGCTTTCGGCCTTCTCCTTCAGTCGGACTCCTCCAACGGTCGATCTCCTTTCAGACTTCTCCTTCAATCGAACTTCTCCAACAGTTGAACTCCTCTCGAACTTCTCCTTCAGTCGGACTCCTCCAATAGTTGAACTCCTACCAGACTTTCCCTTCAGCTAGACTCCTCCAACAATTGAGCTCCTCCCAAATTTTTCCTTCAGGCCCTCCTTCAACTTGATATTCATCAGGGGGTCCGAACCTCAATGGGGACGTCGGCTGCTAATGAAATAAGTCACAAACTGATGGCTCATTTGATAGAAGAAAAGGATGGTACCAAGCATAAGGGCCGAATACTAGTTCTTGATGGCTTCCTTGAGAGTGGATTGAAAAGTCCAGCACAAAATGACATCTGGCATGCCATGAGGCAGCATCATTATTTGAAAGGTCTTCAGGTAGTCGACTAGATCAGTGGTCCCATCATAACTTTCAAACTGAGAGAGTTTAAAGTTTAGTGGGATCGGTTCCTGCATAATCTTCTAAGAAAAAAGAGGATCAATGCAAATATCGTTACCATAGGAGGAGGGAGCATGATGGAGTTCTTCGATTTGTCAGCTCATTTCCTGGAGTCTTTGATTCAAGAGATCTTCACAGTCATTGATCTTCAGGGTATTCTAATGGAATGGAGGCAAAGCTCCCCTCAGGGTCGAGTCATGGTCCGAGCAAGGGCTCTCTACCCTCTGCTTCCCTTTTTTGAAGGTCGCTGATCGACTAACCCAAGTTGACTGCCCCAGGCTGGGTTCTTGTTAGATATGTGTGCCCTAGAAGCCAGAATTGGCTGACACTTGTAATACACTTCTAAGGGCAAAATTGTAATTTTGATTATAAATAATAAAATGGATTATTTTCTATCATAAATGTGTATTTATCATCTGTGATATATCCCTTGAGTTAATGGTAATGATAATTCATATATTCAAGAGTTGAAAATTTAAGACATGAATTTTCATTATTAACTCATAAAATGCTCCTGACCATAGGATCATCATGAGGATGGTGATTGATTTAGAAGATTGGTGTACAATCACTTTTTTATAGTAGATGAGTTTTGAGTCTACAGTGTAGAGACATCGGAGGAGAGTACAGGTACTCATTAGAGAATGAGGGCACTGAACCTGACCACCTCGAGCAGTAATAAGGAAATCTACCTTCTCATCGATGACTGACTTGAAGCTATAGTGGTGTATCTGGTTCTTTGACCTGAGGTGCATCGACAGTTCACCTTGAGGGTGTTATAGTTTGACTACAGCATGTCTCGATCTCCTAGCCATTCAGAATCCTGAGGTGTATGTTCGCTATAGCATGTTCATTGTAGGAATTGGATTACACTAAGAAGGAATCTATCGACCTTAATGGATGAGGAGTAGCCCTATGAGGATCATGAGAATAAAGTCCATAAGCCCATGGCTATGGCAAAGTGAAATAATAGAAAGAGTTTCTATTAAGGTTTTCACATCGGACTTGAATCGAATGGTTAAATCATATGACAGAAATTAGGGTTTGACGAGTCCACCTTAACCCTAATCTAATTGAGGCTCAAGATAGAAGAACTTAATTACACAAGTAGCTACACCAAGAGATTTATTTTCAATTTTGATGGACTGCCACCATATACTGTTAGGTGTCACTAATGGATTTTGGGAGCAATTAGAATGATTTAGATAATTGATTATTATAGTTATCTGAATCAAAAGAGTTCTGATTCATCGAAAGGAGTTTCGATAATGTCGATGCTAGAGATCATGACACATCCTATTACCATACAGAACTGAACCTAACTGGATCACACAAATAAGAATTTGAATTTGGATATCATCAATTAGACTAATCCAGTTTAATTGATTTGAATAAGATTCAATTAGATTCAAGAAAATCATGCTAGCATACGATTGAGCCTAACGTTCTCCTTCTACTATCATCAAAAGTTGTCTCGACTGAGCCAAATATATTTGTGCTCACTTAGGTACCTTTACTTGGTCTGACTAGAGCTTGTCTAGATCAGAAAAGGGTTGTCTTAATTTATGAGATAAATTTAAGACAGCACCTGCCATTTTCCGTCACCTGCTAATTCTTATCTTTTGACTTTGGTCAAACGTTGACCTTTGACACTTAGACATTTGCCCATGTATCATGCACCCATAGGAGAGCAGATAGGGGCTTGTCCCCTTGCTAGAAATTAGAAAGGAGGGGGTGCATGCCTAGGGAGGCGTGCGCCCATGGATAGGGATGCCTAGAGTCCCATATAGATGGGACTCTAGGTTGCTTCTTGGAATCAACTTAGGAAGGTGCCAAAGACTCAGCATTAACCAGTCTTGGCACCTCCTAAGGATGAATTGAAGGGACTCTCATCTTATTGGATCAGGTGATGTCATTTCATCAATCAGATTTAGATCTGATTGCATAAAGCAACATAATTGATCGGGATGATGTGGCACTACATGGAGCAGCAGGGTCTATATAAACCCTATCTGCACCCAATTTCTATGGAGTTGTCTCTTAGCCCACACCCCAAGACTGCCCCTCTCCCTCCTCCATGCTAACTTCTGGTCCTCTCTTTCCTCTCCACGCCTATGGAATTTTGAGCTCCAGTTTGGTGCCATCCGGGCAAGAGAAAGCTGACAAGATAGAAAGAAGGCAGCACTGCTGCAGAGATGACTGCAGATCTTCGAAAGGAGTTTTGAAGATCCTCCAAATTAGATCCAGATCTGATATTTGGGGATGATAAAAAAGGAGAAGATCTTCAGATCCAGCCTGAGTAGATATTGGTAGAGGTCAGGCGCTTGCATGGCTAGATCCAGAACCTTATGTTAGATATGTGTGCCCTAGAAGCCAGAATTGGCTGACACTTGTAATACACTTTTAAGGGTAAAATTATAATTTTAACTATAAATAATAAAATAAATTATTTTCTATCACATAAGTATATTTAGTGTCTATGGTACATCCCTTGAGTTAATGGTAATGATAATTCATATTTTCAAGAGTTGAAAATTTAAGTCATGAATTTTTATTTATTAACTTATAAAATGCTCCTGATCGTAGGATCATCATGAAGATGGTGATTGATCTGAAAGGTTAGTGTATAATCGCTTCTTTATAGTAGATGAGTCTTAAGTCTACGGTATAGAGATACTAGAGCGAGAGTATAGGTACTCATTAGAGAACGAGGGCACTAAGTGTGACCACCTCAAGTAGTCATAAGGAAGTCTACCTTCTCGTCAATGTCTGACTCGATGCTGCAGTGGTGTGTCTAGTTCTTTAACCTGAGGTGCATCGATAGTCACCTTGAGGGTGTTACAGTTTGACGACACCATGACTCGGTCTCCTAGCCATTCAGAACCCTGAGGTGTATATTGGCTATAGCATGTTTATTGTAGAAATTGGATTGCACCAAGATGGAATCTATCTACCTCGGTGGATGAGGAGCCATCCTTTGATGATCATGAGAATCAAGTCCATAACTTCACGGCCATGGTAGAGAGTGAAATAATAGAAAGAGTTTCTATTAAGATTTTCACATCAGACTTGAATCGAATGATTAAATCATATGATAGAAATTAGGATTTGACGAGTTCACCTTAACCCTAATCTGATCAGGACTCAAGATAGAAGAACTTAATTACACAAGTAGCTGCATCGAGAGGTTCATTTTCAATTTTGATGGGTTGCCACCATATGTTGCTAGGTGTCACTGATGGATTTTGAGAGCAATTAGAATGATTTAGATGATCGATCATTCTAAGTTGTCTGAATCAGAAGAGTTCTAATCCATCGAAAAAAGTTTTGATGATGTCGATGATGGAGATCATGGCATATCCCATTACCATATAGAATTGAATCTAACTGGGTCATACAAACAAGGGTTTGGATCTGGATATCATCAATTCGACTAACTGATAAGTGTTAAAAATATACTAATAAAAATATTAAATTATAAAATAAATTAATCTATTTTATTAGAAATTGATACTTTTATTAATCTTATGTAGGAAAGAAGCCACCAATGTGAAAATCTTATTTTTTTGGTTCTGATGAAAAAAATTTCAGACAAAACGAACTTCAAACGAGCCCAGAATCGAATTTCAAAAAAAAAAAAAAAAAAACTGCCGATGCAATGCTAACGTCAGGATGACGTCAGCATTTTTCGTGGCGCATGATGGACCAATCGAAGGATATTTCAGGAATTTTACAGTAAGAGGCGCGCTTTGATTGGTTGAAAAACACGGTGGTCCATGCTACACTTGGCTCGCGCACGGTCCACGGAGGGCAATTTGGGAATTCTGGCTGATCCAACGGGCGGTTTTCACTAAAGCTTGATCGGACAGCCAAAATGAAGGCGTTGATGGATGGCATCCGTAGCTCCCGATCGAGATCCAACGGCTGAGATTCATTCCGACGTAAAACTAAAGATCTGAAGGCTTCTTTCAACGCGATCGGATGGCCCAGATTCGATCTAACGGTTGATCCAACGGTTGATATTAAATCCAACTTGATTTGGGTTATTTTAAGGGCTTTTTGAGTGATTTTTGGACCGTTTGATCAAGATCTAACGGTCAGAATTATCTAGATCTTAATTTGAGTTATTTTAGGAGTCTTAAACTTAGTTTTTGATGGATTTTGGGGGGGGGGGAATCAAACTCTTTATCTATAAAAATATGTTGTTGCCGTGAAGAAAAAAAGAGAGAGGAATCAGAGAGAGACGGAAAGAGAGAAATAGAGAGAGAGAGGGAGAAAGAGAGAGAGAGAGAAAGGGAGAGAAGAGAGATAGAAAAAGAAGAGTGGTTTGTGAGAGAATTAAAAAATATTTTTGATTTTTTTTTGATGATCAAGACATCGATCAAGGATCCTCTTCTTCTTCGCTAAGTTCTCCACATCAAAAGCAGCAGACAATCAATTTCAACAATCAAACAGTCTAATTTTTCTATGCTTTTTATTTTATTTGCTATTTTTGAATTTATTATCATGAACTAAATTTTATTTTACTAAGGCTAAGGTGTAGCCACTCTTTTGATGCAATATTCAGTATGATTCATTTTTAAATTTTATTCATGAGGAGTATATAAATCTGATCTTAATGCTTTTAGATTACTGGCCATCTTCTAATTAATCTGATGAACATAGATGTTACGGACCAAGTACATCTATATTAATGCTTCTTGATTATATACCTTGTATTATGAATCAAATTAGAATTCATATGCATGCGGAAATTTTAGTGCGCTTTGGACGCAGCATATTTTAATTAGAGGATTTTACAAAATCTAATGCATTAATATTTATTTAAATTACACCTGGACCAAAGGGTAATTAATAGATATTAATAGTTTTACTATGCCTGGATCAAAGGGTAGTGAATAAATTAGGAGACTCCACCGTCACATGAAATAAAATTAATCTAAAAACCTGAATATTGTATTGACTGAGTTGGTGAACCGATTGCCTTAGTAATCCATTACTCTTGAATTTAAAACCCTAATAATTTACACTCTCTCTTTTTAATTAAAAACTTTTAATTATTTTTTTTTATTTTCTTTATTTTCTTTAATTTTTTATTCTCATAAATCGATCTTCTAAATAAAACATAGGAAAGAGCTTTTCAGTACTTATTTTCCAATCCTCGAGAGACGATACTCTACTCATTCACTTTATTACTTGATCGACTAGTGCACTTACCATAGCTATAAATTAGCACGCATCACTAACCCAGTTCAATTGATTTGAATAAGATTCAATTAGTTTCAATGAAATCATGCTAGTACAAGATTGAGCCTAACGTTCTCCTTTTTCTATCATTAAAAGTTATCTCGACTGAGCCAAATGAGTTTGTGCTCACTCAGGTACCTTTACCTAATCTGACTGGAGGTTGTCCAAGTCAAAAAAGGGTTGTCTTAATTTATGAGATAAATTTGAGACAACACCTATCATTTTTCATCACCTGCTAATTCTTGTACTTTGACTTGGTCAAACGTTGACCTTTGACCCTTGGACATCTGCCCATGTGTTATGCACTTATTGGAGAGCAGATAGGGGCTTGTCCCCTCTCTAGAAATTGGAAAGAAGAGGGTGCATGCCTAGGTTGGCGTGCGCCCATGGATTGGGACGTTGGAGTCCCATACGGATGGGACTCCAAGTTGCTTCTTAGATTCAAACTAGGTGACCCTCATCTATAGACTTTGACCAGTCTTAGGTGCCACCTTAGAATGAATCTATGGGTCTCTCATCTGGTTGGATCAGATGATATCATCCCACCAATCAGATTTAGATCTAATTGTATGAAGCAACGTGATTGGTCGCGGTGATGCAGCACTGCATGGTGCAGCAGAGTCTATAAAAGGACCCTATCCACATCCACTTTTGACTCTCCTCCTCTAAGCCATGCCCCAAGGCTGCCCCTCTCCCTTCTCCATCCCACCATCTGGCCCTCTTTCTCATCTCCATGCCTAAGAAAGTTGGGCCTTCAGATTAGTGCGAGTCGGGCAAGGAAAGGTTGACGAAAAAGGAAGAAGGCAGCACTGCTATAGAGACGATGGATGATCTTTAAAAGAAGTTTTGAAGATTCTCCAAATCAGATCCAGATCTAATTTTTGGAGAAAAAAAAGAAAAAAAGAAGATCTCTAGATCCAACCTGAGTGGATATCGGTATAGGTCAGATGTTTGAGTGGCTAGATCCAGGTAAAATTAATTTAATTAATTTAGAATTAATCGGCAGGATCATCAATGGGTAATCAGATTACCTAGAATCAAGGTAAAATTAATTTAGAATTAATTTAATTTTATTTTCTTATTTATCAGATTATAAAATTAGATCTAAAATGTATCAAATTTGATTAGGATCTAAGAGGTGATTTTTGAAATATGCTTCTCGATCCGATCAGATCTAAACGAACCTGACCCCGGGAAATCAGGATTTTTTTTTAACTGGTATCAGAGCTAGGTTATTATAAAATTTATTTAGAATTGATTTAATTTAATTAATTAGTAATTTTAAATATCACATGAGATGTGATTAGATCTAAAATCAAAAAAATAAAAAATTAAAATTAATTAATCTAGATCTAATATGTATGAGATACATAACTAGACTAGGTATAGAATTATTCTATGTATAGTCTAGTATAATTATATTTTTTATTTAATTAAATATAATTTTTAGATCTATTTATTTTCTATTTTCTAATATTATAAATATTATAAATAGATTTAAAAATAAAAAATAAATTAAATTTAATTTATTCATATGAGATATGATAGTTGCATGTTAGACAAGTTGTAGAAAGTTCTGCAAATAGGTCTAGATTAAATTTTATTTGATAAGATCAAATTTAAATTTAATTTTTTTAGATGATATAGATAATTAGATCTAAAAAATATGCATGTATGATATATGTGATATACAAAATATATTTTAATTAGATCTATTTTTTATATGAGATATATGCTTAGATCTATTAGCTTTTGTAGATTTTATATTTTTGATTAACGCATTCCCCTTGGCGTCCGTATAAGAATAAAGTAGGCTTAAAGACCCTCCTTCTTCGAGGGGTGCTCTTATGATGTAGGGGCTAGCATTCATCCTAATCAAAATTAAAAACTACTTCTGCAAAATCCTAGATCGTGAAATCTAGGATTTATTACTGTTTTATTTTTGAACCCTAACTTAATTAAGAATTATATTTAAAATATAAGTTAAATGGAGAATTTTAGATCTAAGACATGTTCATAAAACTGGGTTCGGGCTTGGGTAGCTCAATTAGGTCTAGCGATTGATCAAATCGATTCAAGAGTTGGTTAGATGGGATCAATAATGCTTAAATTGACCAGCCTAATAGGATTAAGTCTGGGTCAAGATCAAGTCACGTGAGTCATTGATCAAGCTAAGACCTAATTAGGCTCAGTGGTTAGAGTTTGGATTGTAGGCTAATCCGATTGGTTCTGGCTCAATAATTTGGTGTCTAAGGTAAGTTTGGTAGATACGATCGATTGGTTTTTAATTGGGAGCTACTCAACTCGAATGCGTTCTTGTCGAGTTAATGGCATATCCCTTCCACCAGTCTCACTTACATGGCCATGTTTGTTGACTCAATTCTGATCTGAGGTGATCAATAATCCGAGCTAACCTATGCCACTAGGTTAGTCATAATAGTTATGACTATGTCAAGTCTAGTTTAATGAGACCTAAATCAAAACTTCCTAAGAAAAGATTAAATCTAAGATCTTCCACCATTGTAGTGTGCGGGCCCTTCCTAGGGTTGATTGTTCTCGACTGGTTATAGTGGCTCAGTTGCATTGGAAAGATGCAATCATGTCTATTAGGCATTGGATGCTACAGGCTGGAGGATGGATTGAGCTCAATATTTTAGATACAGTGAGAGACTCAATTAGAAATCTAATCTGTACGAATGGTGGGTCTGACTTAACTAAGGAGTGGATCAATATTTTGGACACGGTGAGATTCATGAATTAGAGACCAATTTTGGGTGCACCATGATTAGAGAATCATTGAACAAGAGTTGTTCACCCATTGGCTAATCCATCACCAATAACTGTTAGGTGAGGTGATGAGTAAGTTGGTGGGACTGCTCCATCCACTAGAAATCAGTAATCATGAAGATTTTTGTATCTTTATAGAGATAGTGTAGGGATCCAAGAAAATAGTGAGAGATAATTTATTTAAAAATAAAATTTTTAAATAAATTGGTTAAGTCTTAATTATAATATCTAACTAGAAACTTTGACTTTCTATAGGAAAATATCTGCATCCAATCCACTAGCATGAATCCTGGACACCTATAGACTAATCGGATCCAATTACAAGGATTGGCTTTGGAACTTCAAAATCATTTTGGATTCTGAGAAGTTAACTCATGTATTGGATCAGGACCCTTCCACCTTACCAGCTCGTCCATCCGTTGAACAGAGAGCATCTCTGGATAAGTGGACTGACGAAGATAATAAGGCCAGATACTACATGTTGGGCTCG
>QRFJ01006595.1:0-89384 GCA_006176705.1 Cocos nucifera
AAGAGAGATAGACGCTGCTCCTTAACAAGGGCTATGGCACCATTATTGTCGTAGTACAGAGAAATGGCATCTGATGGCATTACTTCGATTTCTATAGCAAACTTCTTATACCAGAATGCTTCCTTCGCAGCCTCTGATATAGCGATATATTCTGCTTGTATGGTGGAATCTGCTATCATGGTTTGCTTGAAACTCTTCCAGCTGACAGCACCACCATTGCACAGGAACAGACTCCTAGATGTCGACTTTCGATCATCTACATCGGACATGAAATTCAAGTTTGTATATCCCTGGATATAGAGTTCTCCGTTACCAAAGATCAACATCATATCCTTATTTTTTCTTAAGTACTTAAGGATATATTTCATAGAAGTCTAGTGTTCTTCACCTAAATTTGACTGATATCTGCTTATGACACTCACAGCATGGGCTATATCAGATCGTGTACATAGCATGGCATACATGAGGCTCCCTATTGCAGAAGCATAAGGGATCTTTGCTCATGCATTCTATTTCCTCAGGCATGCTCGGGCACATCTTCTTGGAAAGATGAATACGATGTCTGAAGGGTATTAATCTTCTTTTAGAATTTTCCATATGAAACCTCTTTAGTACTTCCTCTATGTACATCTTCTGTGAAAGTTCTAGCATCCTATTCGGTCTATCCTTATAGACCTTAATTCCTAGAATAAAGGATGCTCAACCTAGGTCTTTCATGGAGAATTTCTTGGACAACCATATTTTGACTATCGTCAACATGGGAATATCATTCCCAATAAGGAGGATGTCATCCACGTACAATATGAGGAAGACAATAGCGCTCCCACTGACCTTTTTGATGACATATGATTCCTCTTCATTTTTGATGAAACCAAATATTTTGATCACATCATTGAAATGAGTGTTTCAGCTTCGAGATGCTTGCTTAAGTCCATATATGGACCTTTGCAGCTTGCAAATCTTGTGATCAGTATCACTAGATGTTTGAAACCTAGCGGCTGTTCCATATAGATATCTTCCTCAAGATATCCATTTAAGAACGCCATTTTCACGTCCATTTGCCATAGTTAATAATCGAAAATAGGCTACAACGGCAAGCAATGTGCGGATGGATTTTAGCATAGCCACTGGGAAAAGGTATCCTGATAGTCATGCCTTCGCGTTGACTATAAACCTTTTGCCACTAGTCTAGCCTTTGAATGTCTCCAATTTCCATCTGCACCAATCTTCTCTCTTGAAGATCCATTTACACCCAATAGTTACTATACCTTCTGGTGGATCTACCAAGGTCCAGACTTGGTTTGAAGTGCATCGAGTCAATTTCTAAACTGCATTGCCTCTAGCCATTTCTCAGAGTCGATCTGATATTGCCTCATTGTAGGTTTTTGGGATCATCACCATGAGCACCATTACCTACAAGGAACATTTCCTCTACTTCCTCTGAAATAATACCCAAGATTTTTAGGGGATGGAAAACTCTTTCTGATCTACGAGGTGGAGGAGGTAGTGTTCTTATTGGCTCAACTTTGAATTTGATTCCATTGGTTCCTTAGCTCGTTGTACTTGTGAGACTTTCTCATCAAGCTTAATCTGCTTTCCAATGCCGCTATCTTGAATAAACTATTTTTCAAGAAAGATGGCATGTCGACTCACAATCACATTGTGGTCTTCTGGAATGTAGAAATAGTATCCTAATGACTCTTTAGGATATCCTATGAATCGAGCTCTAAAGGACCTAAACTCTAACTTGTCCGCTTGTTGTCTTTTGACATGAGCCGGACAACCCCAAATTCTGAGATGACTCAGACTTGGTTTCTTACCATGCCATATCTCATACGGTGTGGTAGGAACGGTCTTAGAGGGAACCCTATTCAGTAGATAAATTGAAGTTAACAATGAATGTCCCCAAAGAAAATCAGGAAGGTCTGTGAAGCTCATCATGGATCGGACCATATCCAATAGAGTCCGATTTCTCTGTTCTGAAACCCGTTGAGTTGAGGTGTTCCTGGTGGAGTCCATTGAGAGACTATGCCATTTTTCTTGAGATAGTCTAGGAATTTCTGGCTAAGGTATTCACCTCCTCGATCTGATCGAAGAACCTTAATGGGTTTTTCAATTTATTTTTCTACTTCATGTCTGAATTCTTTGAACTTTTCAAAAGCTTCAGACTTGTGTCTCATAAGATACACATAGCCATACCTAGACAGATCATCGGTAAAGGTAATGAGCTAGACAAAATTGCCTCTAACCAGCACATCAAATGGGCTACGCACATCAGTGTGTACTAGGGCAAGAAGATCTGTGGCCCTTTCCCCATGTCCTACAAAAGGGAGTTTTGTCATTTTGCCTTGAAGACAAGATTCACAAGTTGGATATGACTCGGAAGTCAATGGACTCAATAGCCCATTTTTCTCCAATTTGTTGATCCTATCTTCTACTATATGACCTAATCTTAGGTGCCATAGATATCTATCATTTGGACTATCCCTAGGTCATTTGGCATTCACGTTTTGCTCGATAGTTAGAACAGGTACATCAATATGTAGCTGATAAAGATCATTAATAAGAAAACCATTTGCAATTTTATTTCTTTCATAAAGAATGTTACAATGGTCCTTAAAGAAGGTAATCACATAGCCTTCTAGTGCTAAGCATGAAACAGAAATCAAATTCCTGCTAGCTGCAGGCACATAATAACAGTCTTTCAAAACTAAGTCTAAACCAGATGGTAATCGAAGAGGGTATGTTTCCACCGCCACTGCAGCAACTCTTGCTCCATTACCGATGCGTAGGATCATGTCTCCATCCCTCAGCCTCCTGCTATCCTCAAGATCCTGCATGGAAGTGCACAGATGAGCACTAGAACCAGAGTCAAGCACCCAACTGGATGCAGAAGAAATCGTAAGGTTAGACTCAATAACGAGCATACCTCCAGAAGGACCTTCCTTCTTATTCTTCAGGGTGGCCAGGTAAGTAGGGCAGTTCCGCTTTCAAGTGGCCATCGCTGTTGCAATGGAAACACTTTTATTTGACATCGGCCTTCTTCTTTGGCTCTGTCTTCTTCTTCTTTCCTCCTTCCATCTTCTGCTTTTTCGCAGACTTCTTTTTCTTTCCAGAAGACTTTCTTTTGGAAGAAGTCCATTCCATAGCAAGAACTGAGCCTTTAGAACCTTTCATAGAAAGCTCAGCGGTGACCAGCATATTCATTAATTCGGCCAAGGAATTTTGAAGTTTATGCATGTGGTAATTCATGATGAATTGCCCATATGCATCAGTCAAGGATTGCAGAATAATATCGTTCTGCAGATCCAAGTCTAACTTCACACCGAGCTTCTCAAGCTCTTCCATGTCCTTGATCATCATCAGATAGTGATCTTGGACTGACTGCCCATCACGCATCTTAGCCTTAAAAAGTTATTTCGTGACTTGATACTTGGCTGCACGACTCTGTTCACCAAACATCTCCTACAGGTGAGCCAACATTTGGCGAGCAGTCTCGATATCTTCATGTTGGCACTGGAGCTCATCAGACATCGAGCCCAACATGTAATATCTGGCCTTATTATCTTCGTCTATCCATTTTTTCAGAGACGCTCTCTGTTCAGTGGATGGACGGGCTGGTAAGGTGGGAGGGTCCTGGTCCAAGTACATGGGTTAACTTCTTAAAATCCAAAATAATTTTATAGTTCCTGAGCCAATCTTTATAATTGGGTCCAGTCAGTCTATGTGTGTCCAGGATACGTGCCAATGGGTTGGACGCAGACATTTTCCTGTAGAGAGTCAAAGATTCTAGTTAGATACTGTAATTATGACTTGACCAATTTGTTTAGGAATTTTATTTTTAAACAAATTAGCTTCCACTATTTTCTCGGATCCCTACACTCCCTCTGTAGAGATGCGAAAATCTCCACGATTAATGATTTCTAGTGGGTGGTGCGGTCTCACCAACTGACTCATCACCTCACCTAACAGTTATTGGTGATGGGTTAGCCAATGAGTGAACAACTCTTGTTCAATGATTCTCTAATCATGGTGCACCCAAACTTGGTCTCTAATTCATGAATCTCACCGTATCCGAAATATTGATCCACTCCTTAGTTAAGTCAGACCCACCATTTGCATAGACTGGATTTCTAATTGAGTCTCTCACCGTATCCTGAAATATTGAGCCCAACTCATCCTCCAGCCCATAGCATCCAATGCCTAATAGACATGGTTGCATCTTTCCGGTGCAACTGAGCCACTGTATCCAGCCGAGAACAATCAACCCCGGGAAGGGCCCGCACATCTACAATGGTGGAAGACCTCAGACTTAATCTTTTCTTAGGGAGAATTGATTCAGGTCTCATTAAACTAGACTTATCATAGTCATAACAATTATGACTAACCTAGTGGCATGGGTTAGCTCGGATTATTGACCACCTCAGATCAGAACTGTGTCAACAGATATGGCCAGGTAAGTGAGACCGGTGGAAGGAATATGCCATTAACTCGTACAAGAATGCATTCAGGTCGAGTAGCTTCCAATTAAAAACCAGTCGGTCGTATGTGCCAAACTTACCTTAGACACCAAATTGTTGAGTCAGAACCAATTGGGTTAGCCTACAATCCAGACTCTAACCTCTGAGCCTAATTAGGTCTTGCTTGATCGTGACTCGATCTTGACCCAGACTTAATCCTATTAGGCTGGTCAATTTAAGCATTGTTGATCCCATCTAACCAACTCTTGATTCGGTTTGATCAACCGCTTAGACCTAATTGAGCTACCCAAGCCCGAACCCAGTATTATGAATATGTCTTAGATCTAAAATTCTCAATTTTAGACCTAATTAATATTCCATAATCTTAATTCTTAATTAAGTAGGGTTCATAAACAAAATATGCACAATAAATCCTAGGGTTTCAGGATCTAGGGTTTTGCAGAAAGTAAGTTTTGGGATTTCTGATTAAGGACGAACACGCAGCACCCCTACACGTCATAAGAACACCCCATCGAATGGGAGGAGAGGGCCTTTAAACCCTTCTTCATTCTTATGACCGGACGGCCAAGAGGAATGCCTTAATCAGGAACATGTAATACTACAAAATAGTTTTAGATCTATATCATATATCTCATATACAAAATTAGATCTAATCATGGCATATTTTGCATACATCTCATGTATCAAATCATGCATGTTTTCAGATCTAAATTATCTCATAATAATCTAAAAAATTAGATTTAAATTGATCTTATCAAAATAAATTCTAATCTAGATAACTATGTAGAACTATTCTACAACTAGTCTAGACATGCATCAATCATATCTCATATGATGTTTAAAATTAAATAATTTTTATTTACTATTTTTTAGATATTATTATAATAATTATAATATCAAAAAATAGTAAATAAATAGATCTAAAATATGATTTAATCAAATTAAATTATAAACATGCAAGACTATTCTATAGAACTATTCTATTTTAGAACTAGTCATGCATATTTTCTAATCTTAGATCCAAATCATTTAATTTTAATTTTTTCTGATTTCAGATCTGATCACATCTCATGTGACATCTAAAATTATTTATTTTTTAATTAAAATAAATTTAAAATCAGATCTAAACACTTTAGAACCTTGGCTCTGATACCAGTTCAAGGGAAAATTTTGATTTTTCGGACCAAGTTCATTCAGATCTGATTGGATCAAGAGATATATTTTAAAATTTTTTCTCTTTGATCAAAATTAGATTTAGGATATTTTAGATCTAATTTTTATTATTTTAATAATAAAAGTAAAATCTAGATAAATTAAATTAAATTTAATTTACCTTGATGTAGGATAATCTGATTACCCGTTGATGATCCTGTAAGCAGCGGAAGGTTCTGGATCTAGCTACGTAAGTGCCTAGCCTCTACCAGTATCCACTTAGGTTGGATTTAGAGATCTTCTTCTTCTCTATCACATCTCCAAAAATTAGATCTGAATCTGATTTGGAGGATCTTCAAAATAGCTTTTAAAGATCAGCAGTTGTCCTTTGCAGCAGCACAGCCTTCTAGCTTTCTGTCGCCTTTCTCTCATCTGGATTGCACCAACATAAATCCCAAACTACTTTGGGCATGGAGAGGAGAGAGAGAAGATGGTCTTAGCGTGGAGGAGGAGAGAGGCAGCCTTTGGAGTGTGGGAATTTTTAGATGTTCCTTGAGTTGGGCGTAGGGTCATATTTATAGACTATGCATGATCCAACTCCTCTTCTTCCCAACCAATTACAACTCTTTATAAAATCAGATCTAAATCTGATTGATGGGAATAGAGTCCCTTGGATTCATCCTTAGATGGCGCCTAAGATCAGTCAAAGTTGGTTCTTAGGAGGAGTCTAATCAAAATCCAAAATGGAGATGGAGTCCCTATCCAATAGGGACTCCTGGGCGCCTGACATGCGCCCTCCTCCTTGCCAAGTTCTAGCAAGGGGACAAGCCTCCACCAGCTCTCCAATAGGTGTGTGACACATGGATAGAAGTCAAAGTGTCAATGGTTAACATTTGACCAATCAAAGGTCAACTTTTAACCAAAGTCAAAGGATAAGAAATGGCAGGTGATAAAAAATGGCAGGTATTGTCTTACAAAATAAGACAACCCTTTTTTGACCTGAACAGGCTCCAGTCAGATCAAGTGAAGGCCTATGATTGAGCACAAACTCCTTTGACTTAGTCAGGACAACTATTTATGATAGTAAAAGAAGAACGTTAGGTTCAATCGAGTGCTAGCACGATTTCCTTGAACCTAATTGAATCTCATTCAGATCAATTGAACTGGATTAGTTCAATTGATGATCATCAGATTCAAACCCTTGTTTGTGTGACCCAGTTAGGTTCAGTTCTATATGGTAATGGGATATGTCATGATCTCTATCATTGACATCATCGAAACTCCTTTCGATGGATCAGAACTCTTCTGATTCGAACAACTAGAATGATCGATCATCTAAATCATTCTAATTGCTCCCAAAATCCACCAGTGACACCTAGCAGTATATGGTGGCAACCCATTAGAGCTAAATGTGAACCTCTTAGTGTAGCTACCCATGTGATTAAGTTCTTCTATCTTGAGCCCCGATCAGATTAGGGTTAAGGTGAACTCGTCAAACCCTAGTTTCTATCATATGATGTAATCATTCGATTCAAGTTCGATGTGAAAACCTAAATAGAAACTCTTTCTATTATTTCACTCTGCCATGGCCATGGGCTTCTGGACTTGATTCTCATGATCATCATAGGGCTGCTCCTCTACCACCGAGGTAGATAGATTCCATCTTGATGCAATCCAGTTCCTACAATGAACATGCTATAGCCAACATACACCTCAGGGTTCTGAATGGCTAGGAGACCGAGTTATGGTGTAGTCAAACTATAACACCCTCAAGGTGAACTATTCGATGCACCTCAGGTCAAAGAACCAGACACACCACTGCAGCATCGAGTCAGTCATTGACGAGAAGGTAGACTTCCTAATGACTACTCGAGGTGGTCACGCTCAGTGCCCTCATTCTCTAACGAGTATCTGTACTCTCACTTCGGTGTCTCCACACCATAGACTCAAGACTCATCTACTAAAGAGAAGTGATTGTACACCAACCTTCCAGATCAATCACCATCCTCGTGATGATCCTTTGGTCGGGAGCATTTTATGAGTTAATAATGATTATTCATGTCTTAAATTTTCAACTCTTGAAAATATGAATTATCATTATCATTAACTCAAAGGATGTATCACAGACACTAAATACACATATGTGATAGAAAATAACCCATTTTATTGATTATAGTCAAAATTATAATTTTGCCCCTAGAAGTGTATTACAAGTGTCAGCCAATTCTGGCTTCTAGGGCACATATATATCTAACACTATATTAGTCATGTTCAATATAGATGTACTCCTACATCTCACCTGGATGCCATACCAGTATCTTCACATCACTTGGTTACGAGGATAATTAATGCATATGGCATACAGCGACCTACATTCGATAAGTTATCATCCTTATTAATAACTTATCATTTAGTCATGAACGATTTAAGAACCATTCGATAAATCCTTCTTTATCGATTGATTATGGTTCTAAGGACTTCATCATAATTTAAGAGTTCATCAAGGAAGAAAGAACTTTTATGATGAACCAACCAAATAACTATTATTATTAGATAATTCATATATAGATTTCAATCATCTACAACTTAGATGATTGGCTTTAGAATACTTTTTCAATAACTTTCACTTGGATTAAAGCTAATCGGAATGATATTAAATATCCTATCTTCCACTTAAGTTCGTAGAACTTCTTAGTTTCGAGGTCTTAGCAAATGGGTCGGTCAAGTTCTCCTTTTTCATCGATCTTCCAAAGATCAACGTCACCCTAATCTTAAATCAAAGGTGATAGCGATGCAGAATATGCTAGTCCTTCGGTTCTTTAGCTTGAGCTATGGTTCTAGTGCTACGATAGGACTGGACCATCGGTGGAGGGTGCCACTCCTATGAACCTCAGCAACTACACAGCTTATATGGCAGCATCATATGCCACGATGTACTCTACATCACTAATTGAATAGGTTATAGTATCTTACTTGAAACCTTTCCAATAGATTGCTCTTGCAATTAAGATATAATCCGATATTCTCTTACTATCATCTTGATCTGACTAAAATAAAAATATCCATATATTTTATATTAGTATTTTCATATTTGAATCACTAGATCTTAGTATTTTCTAAATACTTAAGAATTTATCTATATAATCTTTCAGTGGTTCTCACTTGGATCAGACTAGTATCTACTCACTACCATTAGTGAGTATACCATATCTAATTTTGATCATGTAGAAATTAGATGATAGCCAAACCTTTATTCCTTACAATGCTGGAATGTTAGTTCTAATTAAAAGAATTTTATCCACAGATAATACAAGAAATAACACTACAGAATATTTTGCCCACTTACAAATATAGGGTTTGTCTTTATTCATAACAAAGACATATGTTCAAAATAGATATTCCAAAAACTAAGATAATAGCCAATTAGGTTTTAGAGGTCTTTACCTTCTCATCTGTGCTACTCTGATTCTTTTGAAAATCCATTCACATCCAATGGATTTTATCTCTTCAGGTGAATTAGCTAGTGTCCACACACTATTGATTTTCATAGATTTTAATTTGAATTATATGGCCCCAAGCCACTTCTCAGAATCAGACCACTGCATTGCATCCCTTTAGGTGATCAGATCCTTGTTCTCATTGAGCTTAACAGGATTGCCATCCTGGATCAAGATATTGAAGCATCTATCTGGCTAACGCGGTACTCTATTGGATCTTCTTAAAGCTGCCACTTTAATGGGCTTCGACTTTGATATGATCAAATTTAGTTTTGTGGGTTTACTAGATTAAATTGATTCATTTTCTACTAGTCAAACTTCCTCAAGTTCAACTTATTGGCATCCATTCCTTCTTTAAGGACCTCCTTTCGAAAAGAAATGCCCTACTACTGATGAACATCTTATGTTTTTTAGCATAGTAGAATAAATCATCCTTAAACACCTATTGGATCAGGATCCAAGTTTTTCTTTGTGCAAACCTATGACATAGGCCGATCAACCCTAAACCCAAAAGTGAGATAGTCTAGGTCTACAAGAGATCCATATCCCATATGGAGTCTTTACAATAGATTTGCTTGGTATATCTTCAGAGTAAAACTAGTAGTCTCAAGAGCATAACCCCGAAATAGGCAGGCAAGCGAACCCTATCATGGATTGAACCATATCTAACAAAGTTTAATTTTTCCTTTCAAATACACTATATTTCGTAAAAGAATTCACTGAGAGAGAATCCTATTCTCTTTTAAATATGTCACAAACTTACTGGATAAGTATTCATCTCCTCGATCTGATCGAAGAGTTCTAATATCTTTTCAGTTTATTTTTCTATTTCATTATTAAATTATTTAAATATTTCAAATGATTCAGGCTAGATGCACCCATACCTAGATAGGTCTTCTATAATAAAATATTAATATGTTCCTTTGGCACTTAAGTTCATAGGTCCACATACGTCATTATGTATGAGGCTTAGAACTTTATCGACTTCTTCATCTTTTCTAGTAAAAGGTGACTTTGTCATCTTTCTAAGAAGATAAAACTCATAGGTTATCAATGATTCATAATCATTGATGTTGAGATTTTTTTCTCAAGCTAACCTGTTTATCCTGTTCTTGTCAAGGTGACTAAGTCTATAATGCCAAACATAGACATCCATGACATAATCTAAATAGGATGTTTATTAAATATGTACATTACACTTGTTGGTGCAGAATCTGATTGACATCGGATGGAGCTGGGGTTGGGAAAGAAGAGGTCGCTGTCGGTGATCTACAAAGTGAAGTTCCATCCAGAGTCAGAGGTGGTGGCTCCGGCAAGACCCTTCGATGATCAAGTCAGTTCTTCTGACCAACAGAAATAAAGTGCTCAGGAGATTGAGGAGAAGAGTAATGAGAAGAAGAATAAGAGCTTAGAAAAAATATATTTAAAGGATCTCTTTTATAAATGGAGCTCATAACAAACTGATGGCGATAGTCATAATCGTCTGGTAGTGGGCCATTCGGGGTCACATGGAGTTTGTTACGGAGGGTAGTGTCCGTTATCGCGATGTGCCAACCTATTAGAAAGCAATGCCCAGAGTTTGGATGAAGCATCTATTGACGATGAAGAGCATCATACCACAACAGCTTTGAGGAAGTTCGGACTTCTTCGAGGTTATTGATAATCATCATAAAATACTAAATAAAAGTATTAAAATATATATTAATTATTATTTATTTAAAAATTAATATTTTTATTAATATTTTATAGAAAAGGAATCCATCAATGTGAAGAGCTTGATTTATGGGTTCAAATGGATTAAATTTCACATAAATCAGAGCTAAAATGGGAGAGATATAAGGGCCGAAAGTTTAAATAAAGAAAAATAAAATAAAATAAATAAAATAAATTGGTCGGTCTAGTGCAACTGACTCAAGACCAGACCGCTAACCGTGGCCTAGCCCAGTCCACCAATGCCAGCCCACGCGCAAAGGAAAACAGCTCGGCCAGCCCAGCGCATGATGTCACATTGACGTCATTTTCATCGCAGTCCACCATGGACCGAATGCCAGCTCAGTGCGCGTAGACCCTTAAGGGGTCTACAGAATTCTATCATGGCTCATGGGGGTAGTTTCAAGATTTTAGGTGGCACGATAGTAGCAGATTAGTGGCGGTCTGTGATACTCTCGGTTTACATGCGGTCTACAGGGATAAAGCACCAGTGATATGCATGATCAAACGGCCCTCATCTCTTCAGGTGAAGATCCAACAGTGGGTACTATTTCCTAGTTTAAATCAAATAATGCCCAGCATTAGTGCATGATCCGATGGTGCAGAATGCTGCCGCATGAGATCCGATAGTTCTTATTTGATCTAGGATGCCAGGCAGTGGATTTTGAGTTGATTTTGGATCGTTTGATCATAGAGCAATGGCTAGAAAAATTCAAAAAGAGGGAAATCAATTCAAACTCAGATTTTGACTCCAAAAATTACCTTCGAATCCTATTTTCCTTCTTAATTTAAGCCCCTATAATGCCAAAAGCCAGGGGAAGCTGGTAGAGTGCTCTCCCTTGTGGAGCAAAGTAGCCCACAGGGGCCTTCCAAGCCTCCTCAAAGCCCTCTTTTCTTTTCTCCTCTCTTCTTTTCTTGTTCCTTCTTTCTTTATTTTTTCTTTATTTTTCTTTTCTTTTAATTTATCTAGGAGATCTGAAGATGCCGAAAGATAGCGAATTCCATACCATAAGCAGCTAGAGATCTCGAGTCTAGGAGAGTAAGGGAAGTCTTCCAATCATGAGAGTTTATAATTTCAACCCTATATTTCTTTTTATTGAGCAATAGAATTTTTTTTCCCTTTACATGCTTATCTTATGTTTTAATATTTATTTTTCTTGCATTTTATGTCTAAAGAGATAGATCATGATCGTAGAAAGATATGGTATGTACTCAAGTTAGAATAAATTATAAGATTTATATTTTAATATTTAATTTCTTGTAATCTATACCTAAGGAGATAGATTGTGATCGCAGATAGATATGATTTGTGCTCAGATTAGGATGAATTATAGAAATTAAATCAAAATTATGTTCTTTAATTGCATGATCTAAATAGTCTATTTCTATGAGATGGATCATAATCATGCTAGATATGATCCATGCTCGATAGAACAGGTTATGTTAGAATCTGATCAATGAAATATACATCTTATAAGATTACATGTTGATAATGAAAAGATTGCATGAATCAATTATAGATTTGAATATTGGAAGATAGAACTAAAATCGTAGATAATTTCTCCTCTTTAATTAATTCTAAAAAACCTAATTAATTAAGAATTTGCTTTCTTTTATTTTAATTAGCTAAAATCTTAGTTGATTCTCTTTAACCTCCTTCCATAAATTTCTACTTAATAAATTAATTTATTTATTTTTAAATTGAATGCAACTTAGCCTTTAATCCTTGAGAAAATCGACACCGACTCTCTACTGTTCTAATTAATAGGTAGATCAATTTTAATTTTTATTTGATGCTCTAACGATAAGTAGTCAAATTTTTGACATCATTATTGAAGATTGTAGTATGTTTGCTTCAATAAAAAAATTTAAAAAAATTAAAATTAAAAAAAATAGAAAAAAGTTTTTTCTTTTATTTATTGCTTTATTTATTTTACTTCTTTATTTTATTACTTTATTTATTTTATTGCTTTGTTTTACTATTTTATTTTATTATCTTAGTTGATTTACTTATTTATTTTACTACTTTATGTTTCTAATTTATTATTTATTACTTTTCTATTTTTGCTTTTCATGCTTATTTATGGTTTCTTTAAATTTCTACTTTATATGTTCTTCATGTATGGTTTATTTATTGCTTTCTAGCTAAATTACTTCAATTACATAGTTAAGTAATTATCTTATTTTATATAATTAGTTTACTACTTTATATAGTTTAGATTAATTTAATACTTTTTAAGATTTAATCACTTAAATTTACTTTCTTTGTAAAATCAAACACAATCAAAAAAACTTAAAATATATCTATAAAAAGGTAAAACAATAAATCCTAAAAAATTCACTGACATCTCATAACACTTAATTAATTTAGCGAAACCAAAAACATAAATAAAATTAATTTTTAAATATGTTTGGATATCTTGTTTGATTCGTATTGCATATTCATAATCTACTTTAGGGACACAATCCATTAAATAAGATAAGATGGGGATTTGATCATCCTTCCTTAGCCCACAAACCACCATCCTTCTTATTGCATTAATCCAGACCTTAAATTAAAATCAATTAGATGTTGGCTCCTAAGGATATTCGAGCTCAATAAGATAAGAAAATTCTAGAGTTGGACTAAGTTTGGGTTGGTTAATTACTCGATGTCTAAGGCAAGTGGTTCAAAGATTGTGGTTTTCAATTGGTTCAAAGAAACGCAACAAGCAGGAAACCTCCCACATCTTATACTTATCTGACCAAGTCAGTTAGTCAGTCTTGAGCTTGGAGTGCTTAAAGGTGATCTTGGAACAGTTAGGAGCTATTTAGATCTAGATAAACCCTAGAATAGAGAGTCCATGCTTGCCTAACTTATTTTCTATTACAACTTAAATCCTAATTAAAACACTTTCTTCTATCATCCTTCGATCTAGGATCCTCTAGGCTCTCATCTTTAGAATTCTCTCTCCTAATCTTATTTTTTATTCTTTAAAATAAAATAAAATATAATAAATAATAATTAAAAGAGGATTGCTTTGATCTAGAATCCTTAATTGAACATATTTGAAGAATCAAAACAATTTAAGATGGATCTCGAGAGTAGAGTGGATGAATTGTCCCATGAATTAGATCGACTAATAGCTAATGAAAACTTTTCCTATCCATCTTTTCTTCCTGCACAATAAGTTTGTGCAATTTGTTCGAGCTCCACCCACTTTGCAAGAAGATGCCCAAATCAATTTTCTGAGTATATGTATAAGCAAGTCTGTCAAGATCAAGCCCAAATAGCTTATAAACCAGAAAATAACCAACACTTTAACACTTACAATCCAAGTTGGAGGGCTCAACCAGATTTTTCGTGGTAATCACAATCAGTGATTACCCCGGTGCCACAAAGATCCACATTCATGGATGCATCTTACGATATGTCCTACCCACAATATCAATCTTCTCCAAATAATAATGAGTCAACTTTTGAATAGAGGATTCAGCAAGCATTAAATGAGTTAGAACTCATCAATCAAACTGTCCTATAGACCTTTAACTCCTAGTTTCTATGCTTTGAGAGCGAGAGGTCTCGTAGGATTCTCGAGAGGTCTCACAGTTCCAGCCAGATGTCTCAATTCAGAATCAAGACATCTTGAAATCTAGTGAGAGGTCTTGTGAAAAATTTAAGAGGTCTCATTTTGCATGGACAGCCTTCAATGGATTTTTTTGCAGTGGCTATTTTTCGATCCCAATGGCTATTTTAGAGCTTCTAATGGCAAGAACTCTCCTCCAACCATCTTCAAAGATATTTAAAGGTGGAGAATCAATTAGAAAATAGGATTAAGAGATTTAAAGAGAGATTCTTTTATTTTCAGTGAGGAATATTGAATATCCAAAGAAAAGAAGAAAGAGAAAAAAGTTGTGCATAGATTTCAGCGAGCATTCAAAACAAGCTTCTCCAACATCTTCCACATCTTCTCAAGCACAATTTGAAGAAAAACCAAGTTTCAATCGAGCGCATCATCGACTTCTTCTTTAGAATTTGAGAAAGCTTAAACTCTATTTTTTATGTTATACTAAAATTTTTACTTATAATTTTTATTTCTTTACAACTTTTTTGGAAGAAAGAAACTTGGGGATTAGGCCCATCTAAGTCCAGAATTAGACATTGTAGATTTTGGTTGGTGAGCCCGAAAAATTAACTGCATTGTTAGTGAACCCAAAAAACTAACGGTGTTAGATTTTGATTGGTACTCCTGTGAAAATCAATTAGATTTATTTGTGAGCCTGAAAAACAAACACACTATAATCAAGGATGCATTATAGTAAAAATTTCAAGAAAAGCTTAGGGAGTAGATGTAGGTGCGGGTTGCACCGAACCATTATATATCATGGTGTTTTTGTGTTTGTGCTTTTCTCTTCTTTTTCTTTACATTTCTTGCATGCTTTTAATTCTTACTTTACTTTCACTATCTAATTTTGTTATCTTAAATCCACTGCTTATATTGCATATATTTCAACCACACCACTTAAGTTAAAATCAAAGCACACACTTGTTTAGAGTTACATTTGGATAAAATTTTATAAGAACCCAATTCCCCCCCCCCCCCTCTTGGGTTGCTATCTCTGGGCAACAATTGGTATCAAAGCAGGTGCTCTAATATTTATTTATTAATCTAGTGGTTAAAAGAGTAAAAGATCATGGCAACCCCATTTGGTTCATTATTTATTGAGGGCCAATCCACATCTAGACCACCACTATTTAATGGCTTAAATTATATATTTTGAAAAGCTAGAATGAAAATTTTTATACAAGCTTTAGATTATGACATGTGGAGAGTCATAACTAGAGGACCACACAAACCCATAATTGAAATTAATGGTATGTCTATTCCCAAACCAGAAAAGAATTGGGATGATTTTGATAAGAAGATGGCTCAATTAAATGTTAAAGCCATTAATATTCTTTATTGCTCTCTTGATGTATAAGAATTTAATAGAATATCCACTTGTACATCAGCAAAGAAAATTTGGGAAAGATTGGAAGTGACTCATGAGGGAACAAGCCAAGTAAAAGAGCCCAAACTTAATTTGCTTGTTTATAAATATGAAATATTTAAAATATAAAAATATGATTCAATTTTTAAAATATTTTCTAAATTTACTAATATTATTAATACTCTAAATGGTCATAGCAAAACCTTTACTAACTATGAACTTATTTACAAGGTTTTAAGATCTTTGCCAAAGGAATGGGAAGCAAAGGTGACAGCCATACAAGAAGCAAAAGACCTCACCAAGCTATTCCTAGAAGAATTGATGGGTTCACTCATGACTCATGAGTTGAACTTGACTCAAAAAGAAGTAGAAGAAGAGCCAAGAAAGATGAAGATCATCGCCTTCAAATCCATTGCACAACATGAAGAAAGCGATGAGTTGGAAGAAGAATATGATGAAGATGAGAGTGAAGATGATGATGAGGACATGGAGCTACTCGTAAGTAAATTCAAGAAGTTTCTCATAAAGAAAACTATGAAGAAGAAAGAAAAAGAAGAAGAAAAAGAAGGAAAGAGTGTCACTTGTTATAACTACAACAAAAGGGGACACTACAAGTCGGATTGCCCCCTACTCAAAAAGTATCCCAAAAGAATCAAGAAAAGAGCTATGCTAGGAATTTGGGATGATACTTATACTTCAAACTCGAATGAAGAAAAGAAAGTGAAAAATCTTTGCCTCAGGGCCTTTGAGGATGAGGTAAAATCTGAAAACTCCTTCAAGTTCACATTCGATGAGTTATTTGAAGCCTTTAGTGATTTAATGGATGAATACAAAAAACTAAGGCTAAAAAATAAAGAACTTAAAAAATCTAATCTTCTTCTAACTGATGAAAAGATTAAACTATTGAATGAGAAAGAAGATATCTTGAAAGAAAAAAATACTTTGGCTAAAGAAAAAGAAGAATTGATTAAATCTAAAAATTTTTTAGTTAAAAAAAATATGGAGCTTAAAAAGGATAATGATACTTTAAGATCTTTTCTAAAGAAAAATAAAAATCTTTTAAATGAAAAGAAAGAGCTCTTGGAAGAAAAACAAATTAAGAAGAGAGATTGAAGTTTTAAAACCTATTGCTGAAAAGTTTAAAATTAGTTTTCAAAATCTCCAATCTATAGTAAAAGTTAATGAGACTATTTTTAATAAAATAAAAATTGGTTTTAATATTTCTAAAAAGCATCAAAATGCTAGAAATATTTTCACAAGAGTTTCAACTAAAGATCATACCATTAAATGCTTCAAATGTAATCAAATTGGCCACAAAATTTTGGAATGCAACATTAAAAGAATTGGCCAATCCTAGATAAAGCAAATATGAGTTCCAAAAGAAACTATAAGCTCTAACCTCAATGGACCCAAGATGGCTTGAGTACTAAAATCTAGTAAATGAGTTTCTAGGTACACCAAGGATCCAATGAAACTAAACAAGAAAAATTCTTATTGATGGATGCCTTGGAAATGAAATTGGATGGATGATAATGTTTGATAAAATCTAAACTTTTTTTCACATCGTACTATCATTATTTGCTAAATATATTTTGATTATTAATTAGCATAATTATAATGATCATTATTTGTAAAATATACATTGTTTAATTGATTATGATGATTTATCATTGCTTATAATGATCATACTCTATGAATTGAAAGTTTGATGTATTAACTTTAATGATTTGTTAATATGTATGCATATGATACTTATTTCATATTTTGACAAGTATGATTGATTTTGATGTATGCAATAATTTGAATATTTTATTTTTAAATTAATATGCTTTTGTCTATATATCAATGATTGAAATGATTGAACTTGAAATTTAGCTTGATATTTTAAGTCTTCCCATATCAATTCTATATTTGATGAATTTAAACTAAGAAATGCTTAATTGGTTTAAATATTTTATTTGCTAAACCCATAAGAGAAACTAATTTTTGGTATTCCTCATAAGTTGCTTAATTATTAAAATTCTTTAAAAAAAAATGACTTAAGTATTTGAAAATAAGACACTCAATTAATACAAGATCAAGTACTTGAAGTGTTAATTTGAATTGTATCTTAGGTTAACCCCTAAGGATGTCAAAACTCTCTAGTTGAATTGAACTCATAGAGCCTTCATCTAGTTTCTTCTTGATTTGATCTTATTCTATTTGATTATCGAAACCCTCCAATTGATTAATTTTTGATTTTTCAAATTGATTTGAATATCTTTCTTGATTACTGATTTGATTGCCTTTTCTTATCTTAAAATTAAATTTTTTGATGAACATTCATACTTTATTTTGATTGATTGAGTTTAAAAATTAAATTTTTTTAAAAAATGAACTTCTAGAATCTTTTGATGTTGATATCAAGCAAGATGTTTCAAGAAAGTTTTCATTTATTATTAAAGCTAAACTTTTAAAGAGGACTTTAGTTTTAAGTAATTGGTATCAAATCATTTACTATTTGTTATGTACTTGATTGATTTATCTTTTGATAAAAAAAAATATCTTTATTTCAAATTTAATTTTGCACAGCTATATATTTGATATGATATCATTTGAAATATATTTAAAAATACATACCCTTTCTGAACCTATAATTGCTTGGTATTTCTTAAGAAAAGGAAGAGTTGATCATTTTGAAGAATTACTGAAATTTTTTTGATAACTTATCTTGATTGATTTACTGATATCAATTCAAATTAATTTATCATTCAAAATCCTCAAAACTATTTAATTTAAATTAATTCATCGTTATCAATTCAAAACTAAAATCATTGGTATCAAGCTGAATTTGCAAATTAATCTTTAAATGATATTGAACTATTAAGAAAATCATGATTTGATCTAAATTTTAGTTTAATTGGTATCGAGAAGTTTCTTCCCAAGAAAATTTTCACTCTTGGTATCATTGGTATCATTCTTGCCTTACATTTTATTACATTATTTTTTGGTAAAAGAATTGGATATAATATCTTAAATCTATTTTATATTGATGTACTCTTGACATGATATCTCTTGAGATAAATTCAAAGAATCTCATATATTTTTTTGCACTTAATTGAGTGAATGTTTTGTTTGATTAATGCTTATTTCACTCAATTGATAGTTATACTTTTAAATTTTATTTAATTTTAAAATGGCATTATTTGCTAAAGTAAGGTAGAGAAATTATTAAAGAAGAAATGATCAATTATTTGAAAAGAGCTTTGAAATTAAAAATATTTTTTAACTTTAAAAAAATCTGAATTTGGTAGTTAAATTTATGTTTAATCTACTTGATTTGAAAGAAAAAGGAAGAAAAAAATTAAAAAGTAAATTTATCTAGCATTAATTATAAAAAATAAGGAGAGTGATATTATCTAGCTTTGATTAAAAATTTTAATTAGCTTATATTAAGCTAAATAAACCTTGATTTCATTATACTTTTAAGCCTTAATATGATGATTCCATTTGATCTATATGTTTTTGATTTGATTGTCAAATCATTTTTAAAAACTATTTAGAGTGAAAAAAAGTTTGAAACATATTCTTACTCTAAACAAATTAAATTTAAAAGTATTTTCTTACTCCAAGAAATAAATTTTTAAACATAATTTTGAAACTCATTTGAGAATTCAAATTTAATCCTAAATTTTTTATGTGCAGTGCAAAATTCTTATGAATAATTGGTATTGAAGTAATTTTTACTCAAAGTAATGAATTTGAAATAATGACTATCTTTTGCTTTGATTCTATTTATTTTAGTTTGCTCGATACATTTTTGATACATACCTTTTCCAAACTTAATTGACTGAAATTTTTAAGAAAAAAAAGACTAAATATTAAAGTATATATTACGTTTGATTTTATGATTAAATCCTTTGAAAAGATCTATTTTCCTTAAAGCTTAAAAGTGCATATCTAAAAATTAGATTAAAAATGATCATATTCATTTACAAAGGGGGAGAGCCTTTATTATTTGAACTCAAGCTAAGTTTTTGAAGAAAAAAAGTTATTTTATTTTAAAAGAAGAGATGATTATTTTGATTTGACTTCATAAATTTGATATATCTCTCAATTTAAAGCTTTGATGTCGATTTTGATGATTTTGCTTATTTCTTCCCATGAGCTTTTTGATGTTGTCAAAAAGGGAGAGAAGATTTATGCTATGTGAGCATATGTTATTTAAACGTGCCTAAGCCTATACATTTTATAATATTGCTTGAAATATTCAAATTTAAGTTAAAAGAGTTTTGGTATCAGCATTCATGAAGTGTGTATTTATGATTGTGTATATCATTACTTCATGATTTATACTAGTCAATTTGTTGAAATACATTAAATTTTACTTTTATGCATATACTTAAAGTTTTTACCATCATCAAAAAGAAGGAGATTGTTGATCCCATGATTGATTTTGATGATTGCTAAACTTTGAGTGTTTGAGTATTTAACCATATATTTCATGAGTGGATGTAGGTCTTTTCAGGTTTCTAAATTGAAGAATCATTTCAAGAAAAGATCTACAAAAATTTATTAAGTCAAAATCTTTAAAAAAAAGATTTTTCTTAAGCTTCAAAAGATTAGAAGAAAGAGAGCTCTTTGATCAAAATAAGAAAGATATAAAGTGGAATTCAAATAAAAAATTAAATCTTCTTGATTGGTGCAAAAATTTCCTCAAAATAGCCTTGGAATAATTTTTGAGACATCTCAAAATTTTTTTAAGAGCTCTTGAGTGGTCTGGTTTGGTGAAATGTAGTTCTGGCATGATTTCGAAAGGTCTTGAGTTGAACTAGAGACATCTCAGTATCAGGAGACAGAAACTTAATTTCTATGCTCTGAGAGCGAGAGGTCTCGTAGGACTCTCGAGAGATCTCGTGGTTCCGACGAGATGTCTCAATTCAGAATCGAGACGTCTCAAAATTTGGTAAGAGATCTCATGAAAAAATCAAGAGATCTCATTTTACACGGACAACCTTCAATGGATTATTTTGCAAAAGCTATTTTTTGATCCCAACGGCTATTTCAGAGCTTCTAATGGCTAGAACTCTCCTCCAACCATCTCTAAAGGTATTTAAAGATGGGGAATCAATCGGAAAACATGATTAAGTGATTTAAAGAGAGATTCTTTTATTTTTGGTGAGGAACATTAAATATCCAAAGAAAAAAAAGGGAGGAAAGTTGTGCACAGATTTCAATGAGCATTCAAAGCAAGCTTCTCCAACATCTTTCACATCCTCTCAAGCATAATTTGAAGAAAAGCCAAGCTTCAATCGAGCGCATCATCAGCTTCTTCTTTTGAATTTAAAAGAGCTTAAACTCTATTTTTTGTATTGTGCTAAAATTTTTACTTGTTATTTTTATTTCTTTACAAGTTTCTTTGGAAGAAAGAAACTTAAGGATTAGGCCCATCCAAGCCTAGAATTGGATATTGTAGATTTTGGTTGGTGAGCCCTAAAAATCAACTGGGTTGTTCGTGAACCCAAAAAACTAATAGTATTAGGTTTTGGTTGGTGCTCCTGTGAAAACAAACTAGGTTTGTTTGTGAGCTTGAAAAACAAACACACTGTAATCAAAGGTGGATTATAGTGGAAATCCTAAGAAAAGCTTGGAAAGTGGATGTAGGTATGGGTGATTGCTTGTCGTTAGAGCATCAAATAATAATTTAAAATCGATCTACCTAAAAATTAGAACAGTGGTGAGTCGGGTGTCGATTTTCTTAGAGATTGAAGGCTAAGTTACGTTCAGTATAATTAAAAATAAAATTTTTTAATTTAATTTTAAAGTAGAAATTTAGATCAAGTAGATTAAAGAGAACAAATTGAGAGTTTAGTAAATTAAAACTAAAATAGAAAGAAAGCAAATACTTAATTAATTAGGGTTTTCGAATTTAATTAAAGGTATTCTAGAATTTTGAATCCATCTCCTAGCAGGGTTTTGGTAATTCCTTTTAATGCAAGAGTTTAATATTTTTAAGATTTTAATTATGATTATAACCTATTTCTTTTGGACATGAATCGTATCTCCTGATTACGATCCATCTCAATAGAATCATAAATTATTCAATACTTTAATTCTTAAAAATTGGTAACATGGCTTTTTAGTGATTCTCTTTAATATAAACTATTAAAACGAGCATGGATTGTATCTCCTGATCACAATCCATCTCCATAAACATAGCCTATTTAAATATCAATCAATAAAAAGTATGTTAAAATCTCATGTATGGAGGATAGAATTTAGGATTGGGCAAGAAAACAATTTATTCATTGCACAAAAGAAATTACAAAAACAAAGAAAAGAAAATTACAAACCATACTAGAAGACTTCATTTACATCCTAGATTCTAATCTTTAGTTGCATATAGTTGATGATCTGCTTCCTGACATCTTCTAATCTCCCAAAATAAATAAATAAATAAATAAGAAGAAAAATAAAATAAAATAAAATGAAAGAAGAAATAGGAAGGGAGGAGAAGAAAAGGAAGAGAGAAAGAGGTTTGGGGGAGGGCTTGGAAGCTTTATTTTCCACCAAGAGGGGTTCTTTCTTGGCTGTGGCATGAAGGATCTTTAAATAGCGAAAATTTGGGATTTTTGGCTCCTTTTTAGACTCAAATCAGAGACTGGATCGAAATCAAAGTTGCTGAAAAGTTTTGGCCGTTCATTTTAGATCAAACGGTCCTAAAACTGTCTAAAAATCCACCAGCAGCTCTTGATCATAGTCAGATTGATCTTGGGCTATTGGATCTTGATTTGGAGTGACATCGACCATTAGATCATGCTTAGGATGCTTCAGATGCTTAGTTAAAAAGTAGATCACATCTCAGCCATCGGATCTTCATCGGCTGTCGGATCTATCGTTTGTCAATGCAAAAATCTCAACCATTGGATCAAATCCCACAAACAACAACTATCGATCTCATCCTAGTCCTACGTAGACCAATCGTGAACCTGATTTAGCATAGACCACTACATATGTCACCCAATCAGAGCGTGCCCAGCCTTAATGAAATGTCGAAATTGCCCCTATGAGCCATGATGAAAATGCGGTAGACCTTTTAAGGGTCTATGCTCGTGATGTGTCATGCATTGACTAGCCATGCCTATTGAGCTAGCCGGTCTACACTTATTCCATGGACCGATCGATTGATCCACCGTGCATCGATCTTATTTTCTTTTTATTTTTCTTTTATTTTAACTTTTAGGCTTCATAACTTTTTCATTATAGCTCCAATTTGAGTGAAATTTATTGCATTTGAACCCATCAATTAAGATCTTCATATTGACGAACTTCTTTCCTACAAAATACTAATAAAAATATTAATTTTTTAAAATAAATATTAATTATTATATATTTAATACTTTTATTTTATAAATTATGATAATTATCACACCCCCTAACTTGAGTTTTACTCATCCTCGAGTAAAGAAAAGAAAATTAGAAATATGTACTGACTTGATAAGATATGAAAGTTTCTTTAGATCATCCTAAAGTCAGTTGATACCTAATTAGAGATTTAAGAAATACATCATCGGATTATTAATTCTATCCCAATATAATGGTTAAGTGAAGAACATAAAATTTAAGAGCTTTTCTTTGATTAATTCTCTTTTTTTGTTCTTTAAATCCTCTTTCATTAGTATGGACTAGAGTTTTTATTTTTTTTTGGATAGCTGATGCAATGTTTTAACCCCTTAAGCTTTCTATCTAATCCTTGTAGCAAAATTTGGACCAATGACTTTCAAACCAATTAGCTTTAGGGCATTAGGTGTATAACACCTCTCGGACTTACTAACTCGAGTCAAATAAACTATAGGTTAAAACTAACTGTATCACAAATTTCTTCACATTGCCCACTTTTCGATGCAAATAATATTGCTTACTTAGGCAATGAGATCCGGTTACTTGGTGTCAGACCAATATTTAGATCTTGCTCTTTATTCTCTCTTTTTTTAATTTTTTTTCATAATTTTTTTCATAATTAATTTTTTTTTACTCATACCCATATAAAGTAGAACTTTTATTGAATATAGGCTGAAAGAAGATTTTTAGATCACTCAGAAATTTATCTATTCTAGACCTAACCATTTATTAGGTTTCATTAATAATTTGGTCATTAGTATTTCAAAAATTCACTAGACCATTAATCAATCATCGATTAAAATGCCTGAAAAATTTTAAATTAGCATGAAATTAGGTACATAAGACTGATTATTACTATACTTGAGGACTTTAAAAATTTTAATTTATCCTTCTCCCTAAATTAATTTTTATTATCCTCAATGGAGAAAAGAAATAGAGTGTGATAAATGATAATAAAATAACAAGAAAAAAATTCACTTATATTAATTTGATTCTGGTCTCAGTCTGGGTTTATTTGTTCTTCATTCAGCATGGATTTGTAGTTCTTCCCCCAACTTAGTCCTGAAGGAATAGTAAACTAAAAACAAAAAAAAAATTTAAATACAAAACCTAAAGCTAGGTTGCCTCCCAGTAAGTGCTAAGTTTAACATCTTTAGCCCAACCTTATGAAGGAGTTTTATGTATAATTATTTTTAATGCATCCTTCAAGGTTTCAAAAAGATAAGGTCAATCAGGAGGCCTAATCATAATGGCAGAAAAACATTCATGGAATGCTTTATGGTGTTTAGATTTAGCCTTGCTCAATAAGGTGCATAGAGCAAGCATGTTAAACCAGAGTCTAACCTTATCATAATTTTTATAATTATCAAGAAAGGATTGTGTTTGTAGGACCGAAATTAGGGGTGGTGGTTTAGAAATTTGTTCAATGATAACCTGATTTACCCCACTCCTTTTCTTGGATATGAAATGTTTTGACATATTCTCTCTCTGATCAAAATCATGGCACTTGTTCCAAATTAATTTTAAATCCGCCTCCATACATCGTTTTAACATTGTAGATAAATTTTGGAGGCCATCTTCAAAAGTAGCACCAAATATAGAAAAATCACTCATAAAATCATTATCCCTCATGTCAATAATATCCCATCCGATAGCTTCTTTATGTACTTTTAGAATATCCATAAGTTGGTCTTCTTAGGTAAGTATCACTAGTAGTGTGTCAGTAGATTCATCAGAAAGTAGTTTCAATTCTTGATCAGTTGGTGGTTCTAATAAGGAGGCTATTGGTGGGCTAGGTGGTGGCTCAAGTTTTTCAATACAAAGTAGGGTGGTTTTGGGGTTGGATTTATCTATTTGATCATTAACTTCTATATTGTACCCATCATCATCAAAATCATCCACCATATAATGGGCCAAATAGGGATTTAATGGATCATGAGAAAGAATTATGGGTGAAGCTTCCTCTAATGTGTTATTTACTTATAATTCTTGGGAAGTCTCTATTGATTCAATCATCTCATTAGTTTGTCCATCCCCATTAAAAGGATTGGGTGATTTTAGGATACTTAGGGATGGATCCATATATAAGTAAGATGATGGATTTGGTATATCCCATGGTTCTTGATTTTTTCTATATTTTTCTTCAATTATATGATCTAAGATGGTCTTTTTGGTTTTAGAGGGTTGTTCTATAACCATTTCTTTTTCAAGAGTTAAACGTGATTGTTCAGGGAAAGCTTCTGGGACATTAAAATTTCTAGTCATATATGGTCCTTCAAGATCACTCTTGGGCTGACTGGGCAACTCACTTTTACTAATAGCCATGGCTAATTGATCTAACTGTATTTTCAGATGAGCAATGGCTTGAGAGTTTGAATTTATGGCCTGGGAGTTTGAATTTATAAGTTGGTTAATGAGATCATTTTGTGATTTCATTATGGCTTCTAAGGTTTTTTCTATTGAATTAAGCCTTTGGTCATCTATAGTATTCAATAGCTGATTGGTAAATTCTAACTCATCTACTGCTTATTGAATCCTCTCTCAAAAATTAACTCATTATTATTTGGAGAAGATTGATATTGTAGGTAGGGCATACCATAATAAGGTGCATCCATGAATGTAGGTCCTTGTGGCACTGGGGTAAATACTGGTTGTGATTGTCATGAGAAATTTGATTGAGCCCCCCAGCCTGGATTGCAAGTGTTAAAGTATGGATTATTTTCTGGTCTATAAGCTATATGGGTTTGATTGTGATAATCTTGCTCATATATATACTTAAAAAATCTGTTTGGGCATCTTCTTGCAAAGTAAGTGGGGCTCGAATATATTGCACAAACTTGTTGTGCAGGAAAAAGAGATGGATAGGAAGAGTTCTCATTAGCTATTAGACGATCTAATTTATGGGATAACTCATCTACTCTATACTCAAGATCCATCTCAAATTGTTATTTACTCAAATATATATAATAAAGGACTTTAGATCAGGGCAATCTTCTTCTAATAATTATTTTATATAATTTATTTTATTTTAAAGAAATGAGATGAGAGAAAAGCAAGAAGAGGGTTCTAAAGATGAGTCCTAAATCTAGATATGAAAGAGAGAAGAGTATTTTAATTAAGGTTTGAATTATATTAGCAAACAAGTTAAGCAAGCATGGACATTCTATCCTAGGGTTAATCAAAATCTAGACAGCTCCTAACTATTAAGGTCACCTTCAAGCCCTTCAAGTAAAGAATTAGCCAATCAATTAGCCAGGCAAGTGTAAGATCGGTGGAAGTTCCTCCATTGCTTATCTTAGACACCAATTATGCTTGGTCAGATAAGCTAATGGAACCAATTATAAACCACTTTTCTTCGAGCCCAGTCGTCCCTCAAACCACTTACCTAGACACCAGTTGAATTGACTAACCCTAACCTGATCTAATTTTAGGTTTCTTATCCTAATGAGTTCGAATATCCTAGGACTAATGTCTAATTTATTTTAAGTTAAGACCTAGGTCAATGCAATATGAAGGATGGTGGTTTGTGAGCTAAGGGTGGGTGATCAAATACCCACCTTATCTTATTTAATGAGTTGTGCCCTTAGAGTATATTATGAATATGCAATGCAAATCAAGCAAGATATCCAAATATGTTTAAAATTAATTTTATGTTATGTTTTTGGTTTCACTAAATTAATTAAGTGTTATGAGATGTCAATGATTTTTTTAGGATTTATGATTTTATCTTTTTATAAGTGTATTTTAGGTTTTGATTGCGTGGTTTTGCAAAAGAAAGTAAATTCAAGTAATTAAGTTTGAAAAGCAGTAAATTACTAAACTATAGAAAGCAAGAAATCAATTATGAAAGATAATAATTAAATAAAATTAAAGAAAAGTAAATATTTTTTATTTTTTTATTTTTTATACTTATTTTTTTATTTTTTAAAAATTAATTAATTAATTTTTAATTAATTGAAGCAATCATGATAAAATCTCCAGCAATGTTGCCAAAAATTTGATTGCTTATCGTTAGAGCATCAAATAATAATTTAAAATTGATCTATCTAAAGATTAGAACGGTGGTGTATCGGATGTCGATTTCTTCGGAGATTGAAGGCTATGTTACGTTCAATATAATTAAAAATAAATTTTTTAATTTAATTTTAAAGTAGAAATTTAGATCAAGTAGATTAAAGAGAAGAAATTGAGAGTTTAGTAAATTAAAACTAAACTAAAAAGAAAGCAAATACTTAATTAATTATGGTTTTTGAATTTAATTAAAGGTATTATGGAATTTCGAATCCATCTCCTAGCAGGATTGTGGTAATTTCTTTTAATGCAAGAGTTTAATATTTTTAAAAATTTAGTTATGATTATAACCTATTTCTTTTAGGCATGAATCATATTTTTTGATTACGATCTATCTCAACAGAATCATAAATTATTCAATACTTTAATTTTTAAAAATTGGTAACATGGCTTTTTACTGATGCTCTCTAATATAAACTATTTAATCGAGCATGAATTATATCTCCTGATCATAATCCATCTCTATAAACATAGCCTATTTAAATATTAATCAATAAAAACTATGTTAAAATCTCATGTATGGAGGATAGAATTTAGGATTGGGCAAGAGAACAATTTATTCATTACATTAAAGAAATTACAAAAATAAAGAAAAGAAAATTACAACCCATACTAGAAGACTTCATCTACATCCCAGATTCTGATCTTTAGTTGCAAATAGTTAATCATCTACTTCTCCACATCTTCTAATCTCCCAGAACAAATAAATAAATAAATAAAAAGAAAATAAAAAGAAAGAAGAAAGAGGAAGAGAGGAGAAGAGAAGGAAGAGAGAATGAGGTTTGGAGGAGGGCTTGGAAGCTCTATTTTCTCCCAAGAGGGGTTCTCTCTTGGTTGTGGCATGAAGGAGCTTTAAATAGAGAAAATTTAGGATTTTTGGCTCCTTTCCAAACTCAAATTAGAGTCTGGATCAAAATCAAAGTTGCTAGAAAGTTCTGGCTGTTCATTTTAGATCAAACAATCCTAAAGCAGTCTAAAAATCCACCGACAGCTCCTGATCATAGTTGGATTGATCTCGGGCCATTAGATCTTGATTTAGAGTGACATCAACCATTGGATCATGCTCAGGATGCCTAGTTAAAAACTAGATCGCATCTTAGCCATTGAATCTTCATCTGCTGCCAGATCTGTCATCTGTCAACACAAAAATCTCAACCATTGGATCAAATCCCACGAACAACAACCATCGATCTCATCCTAATCATGGGTAGATTGATTGCGAACCTGGTTCAACATAGACCATCGTGTACGTCACCCAACTAGAGCATGCCTGGCCTTGACGAATTGTCGAAATTACCCCTATGAGCTACGATGAAAATGCGGTAGACCCTTTAAGGGTCTACGCTCGCCACGTGTCATGCACCGACTGGCCATGCTTGCTGAGCTGGCCAATCTATGCTTATTCCAAGGACCGATCGGTCAGTCCACCATGTACCGATCTTATTTTTTTTATTATTTTTTTTATTTTAACTTCTAGGCTTCATAATTTTTTTATTTTAGCTTGGATTTGAGTGAAATTTCTTGCATTTAAACCCATAAATCGAGCTCTTCACATTGGTGGGCTTCTTTCTTATAAAATACTAATAAGAGTATTAATTTTTTAAAATAAATATTAATTATTATATATTTAATGCTTTTATTTTGTAAATTATGATAATTATCAGCGGGTTGCACCAAATCACTATAAATCATGGTCTTTTTGTGTTTGTGCTATTCTCTTATTTTTCTTTACATTTCTTGCATGCTTTTAATTCTTACTTTACTTTCATTGTTTAAATTTGTTATCTTAATTCTATTGCTTATATTGCATATATTTCAACCACATCACTTAAGTTAAAATCAAAGCACATACTTGTTTAGAGTTAAATTTGGATAAAATTTTATAAGAATCCAATTCACCCTCCCTCTTAGGTTGCTACCTCTAGGCAACAATTGGATTGGCTTGTACCCAAAATATAAGTATTCTAGATTGGGATAGCTTGGGTCGGAGGTACCGCCGTTGTATTCTTGTTGAATACATCTAGTGGATTTAAATTTTCAAGTAGAAGCTTGGAGAGTAGATGTAGATGCAAGGTTGGTATCGAACTACTATAAATTTTATTTGTTTGTGGTGTGCTTACTCTCTCTCCATTTTTATTTTATTAAATACTTGCTCTCTTACTATTTATCTTTTTACCTTACTTAAATTATCCACCACATATAATTGCATATCATCACAAAAACTTGGTAACTCTAAATTAGTTTTAAAATTTTAAAAATCTAATTCACCCCTCCTCTTGGGTTGCATAGTTGGATAATAAGTGGTATCAAAGCTCAGTGCTCTAGTCCTATTTTTATTTAACCATGAAAGAGCCAAAGATCTATGAAAACCTAAGTCGGTATCTCTCTAATCGAGGGGCAATCTACAAACTGACCTCCACTTTTCAATGGATCAAACTACACCTATTGAAAAGCTCGGATGAGAATTTTCATTCAAGTACTTGACTATGATATGTGGAGTATCATAGTTAATGGACCACACATACTGACTAAAATAATTGATAGTGTGGAATTAACCAAATCCAAAAGAGAATGAGATAAGGTTGATAAGAAAATAGCTTAGCTCAATGCTAAAGCTATGAATATTTTATATTGTGCTTTAGATGTTAATAAATTTAATTATATTTCAACATATGTTGCCCAACTATGTATCCCAAGGGGGGGGGGTGAATTGGATTTTTAAAATTTTAAAGCTAATTTAAAGATATCAAAATTGAATGATGATATGCAAGACATGTGTGTGAAGTGATTTAGATTAGAGAGCAAGAATTTAACAAACTAAAGAAAGAAAAATAGCAAGCACACCACGAACAAGCAAGATTTATAGTGGTTTGTTGCTTTTCTTGCACCTACATCCACTCTCCAAGCTTCTACTTGGGAATTAAAATCCACTAACCATATTCAAACTGAATACACCATTGAAAACTTTCAACTTTTGCTATCCCAAGCTAGAACACTTATTTTTCGAGTATAAGCCAATCCAATACAATCCTATTCAAGGTCACGATCAACCTTCCCAAGTTTTGGAACCCCCCTAAAACATGAATCTAAATAGTAAAGCAGAGTAAAAGATTTAATGACAATCAAATAGAAGTTTAGCTCCCTTTGTGAGCAAATAAAACCTTAAGAACACTTTTTACAATAGTGGAGGAAGCTTCTCTGATTTTCCTCAAGGTTGTTGGAGACCTGAAAGAGCTCTTGAGAGGTTGGTGAACTTGAAGATGAAAGCTTCTTTTCTTGATGAATACTTTTTGCTTAGGACTGATAATTGGTTCATCAATCTCTTATATTTTTCTCTATTTAAAGCCTATTAGATCTTTAATAGGTGAAGGAGAGAATCCTGAGCAAGATTTATAGCCATTGGAGATATTAAAGAAATAATTAAAACTAGCCAAAATAAGAAAAATATAGCCATTATAGAAAATTTTCGTTGTAGGGGTCGACTCATGGCACATAAAAATTTTCTTCCAAAATAAGTATCCAAAAATCATGGAACTACCTTCAAAAGATTAGAAATCTTCTAGGTGAAGAAAAAATCCTAATTTCCTGGATCAGGTTCGTTTAGATTTGATCGGATCAAGAGAGATATTTCAAAAATTTCTCTCATGTATCCAAATCAGATATGAGATATTTTAGATCTAATAAATAAAAATAAAAATAAATTAAATTTGATTTAATTTATACCTTGATGTTGGATAATCAAATTACCCTTTGATGATCCTGCTGACTGCCTGAGGTTCTGGATCTAGCAATGCAAGCGCCTGGCCTCTACCGGTATCCACTCAGACTAGATCTAAAGATCTTCTTTTTCTTTATCACCTCTGCAAAAATTAAATCCAGATCTGATTTGGAGGATCTTCAAAACTCCTTTCGAAGATCTACAGTCGTCTCTGCAGCAGTGCTACCTTCTTCCTTTCTCGTCAGCTTTTTCTTGCTTAGATCACACCAAACTAAAGCCCAACTTCCCTTAGGCATGGAGAGGAAAGAGAGGATCAGAAGATGGCATGGAGGAGGAAGAGGAATAGCCTTAGGGCTGTTAGATATATATGCCCTAGAAGCCAGAATTGGCCGACACTTGTAATACACTTCTAGGGGCAAAATTATAATTTTGACTATTATCAATACAACGGGTTATTTTCTATCACATATGTGTATTTAGTGTCTATGATACATCCTTTGACTTAATGGTAATGATAATTCATATTTTCAAGAGTTAAAAATTTAAGACATGAATAATCATTATTAATTCATAAAATGCTCCCGACCATAGGATTATTACGAGGATGGTGATTGATCTGGAAGGTTGGTGTATAATTGCTTCTCTTTAGTAGATGAGTCTTGAATCTACGGTGTGGAGACATTGGAGCGAGAGTATAGATACTCGTTAGAGAATGAGGGCACTGAGCATGACCACCTCGAGTAGTCATTAGAAAGTCTATCTTCTCATCGATGACTGACTCGATGCTGCAGTGGTGTGTTTGGTTCTTTGACCTAAGGTGCATCGGTAATTCACATTGAGGGTGTTATAGTTTGACTACACCACAACTCGATCTCCTAGCCATATGGAACCCTGAGGTGTATGCTGGCTATAGCATGTTCATTGTAAGAACTGGATTGCATTAAGATGGAATCTATCTACCTCGATGGTAAAGGAGCAGCCCTATGATGATCATGAGAATCAAGTCCAGAAGCTCATGGCCATGGCAGAGTGAAATAATAGAAAGAGTTTCTGTTTAGGTTTTCACATCGGACTTGAATCGAATGATCACATCATATGATAGAAATTAGGATTTGACGAGTTCACCTTAACCCTAATTTGATCGGAGCTCAAGATAGAAGAACTTAATCACATAGGTAGTTGCACCAAGAGGTTCGCATTCAGCTCTGATGGGTTGCCACCATATACTGCTAGGTATTCACTGGTGGATTTTGGGAGCGATTAGAATGATTTAGATGATTGATCATTCTAGCTGTTCGAATCAGAAGAGTTTTGATCCATCAAAAGGAGTTTTGATGATGTCGATGATAGAGATTATGACTTATCCCATTACCATATAAAATTGAACCTAATTGGGTCACACAAATAAGGGTTTGAATCTGGTGATCATCAATTGAACTGATCCAGTTCAATTGATCTGAATGAGATTCAATTAGGTTCAAGAAAATTGTGTTAGCACTCGATTGAACCTAACATTCTTCTTTCACTATCATAAATAGTTGTCCTGACTGAGCCAAAGGAGTTTGTGCTCAATTAGATGCTTTCACTTAGTCTGACTAAAGTCTATCTAGGTCGAAAAAGGATTCTCTTATTTTGTAAGATAATACCTACTATTTTTGGTCATCTGTCATTTCTTGTCCTTTGACTTTGGTCAAAAGTTGACCTTTGACTGGTCAAATGTTGACTATTGATACTTTGACATCTGTCCATGTGTCATGCACCTATTGGAGAGCTAGTGGGGGCTTGTCCCACTGCCAAAACCTGGCAACGAGGAGGGCGCACGCCATCCTTGGTGTGTGCCCAAGCTAGAGGCGCCAAGGAGCCCCTGTTGGACAGGGACTCCATCTCCTTTTTGGATTTCGATTAAACTTCTCCTAAGAACCAAGTTTGACTAGTCTTAGGCACCATCTAAGAAGGAATCCAAGGGACTCTATTCCCATCAATCAGATTTAGATCTGATTTCACAAAGGGTTGTGATTGGTTGGAAAGAAGAGGAGTTGGATCACGCATAGTCTATAAATAAGATCCTATGCCCAACTCAAAGAGCAATTGAAAATTCCTGCACCCCAAGGCTGCCTCTCCTCTCCTCCTCCATGCCAAGTCCATCTTCTCCCTCTCCTCTCCATGCCCAAAGAAGTTTGAAATCCAAGTTGGTACAATCCAGACGAGAGAAAGGCAATAAAAAGCTAGAAGGCTGCACTGCTGCAAAGGACAACTGCTGATCTTCGAAAGGTATTTTGAAGTTCCTCCAGATTAGATCCAGATTTGATTTTTGGAGACGTGATAGAGAAGAAGAGGATCTTCAGATCCAGCCTGAGTGGATATCAGTAGAGGCCAGGCACTTGCGTGGCTAGATCCAGAACCTTCCGCTTCTTACAGGATCATCAATGGATAATAGGATTACCCTACATCAAGGTAAATTAAATTAAATTTAATTTATTTAGATTTTATTTTATTATTAAAATAATAAGAATCAGATCTGAAACATCTCAGATCTGATTTAGATCAAAAAAAAAAAATTTAAAATATATCTCTTGATTCGATCAAGATCTGAACGAACCTAGTTGGAAAAATCAGAATTTTCCTTCAACTAGGGCATGGGCTAAAAGAGAACTCTATCAGAGTTGGACGCAGATAGGATTTATATAGATCCTACTGCGCCATGTAGTGCCACATCATCCGAGCCAATCATATTGCTTCGTGCAATCAGATCAAAATTTGATTGATGGGATGACATCACCTGATCCAATCAGATGAGAGCCCCACTAATTCATCCTTAAATGATGCCTAAGACTGGACAAAGTCTATAGCTAGGGGTCACCTAAGTAGAAACCAAGAAGCAACCTGGAGTCCCATCCGTATGGGACTCCAGGCATCCCTATCCATGGGTGCATGCCTCCCTAGGCATGCATCCCCTCTTTTCCAAAATCTAGCAAGGGGATAAGCCCCTATCTGCTCTCTAATAGGTGTATGACACATGGACAGATGTCTAAGTGTCAAAGGTCAACGTTTGACCAAAGCCAAAGATAAGAATTAGCAGGTGATGAAAAATGGCAGGTATTGTCTCAAATTTATCTTATAAATTAAGACAACCCTTTTCTGATCTGGACAAGCTCCAGTCTAACCAAGTAAAGGTACCTGAGCAAGCACAAACTCATTTGGCTCAATCGAGATAACTTTTAATGAGTAGTAGAAGGAGAATGTTAGGTTCAATCATGTGCTAGCATAATTTTCGTGAACCTAATTGAATCTCATTCAGATCAATTGAACTGGATCAGTCTAATTGATGATCACCAGATTCAAACCCTTGTTTGTGTGACCCAGTTAGGTTCAGTTCTGTATGGTAATGGGATATGTCATGCATGATCTCTATCATAGACATCATCGAAACTCCTTTCGATGGATCAGAACTCTTCTGATTCGAACAGCTAGAATGATCGATCATCTAAATCATTCTAATTGCTCCCAAAATCCACCAGTGACACCTAGCAGTATATGGTGGCAACCCATCAGAGCTCAATGCGAACCTCTTGGTGCAGCTACCTGTGTGATTAAGTTCTTCTATCTTGAGCCCCGATCAGATTAGGGTTAAGGTGAACTCGTCAAACCCTAGTCTCTGTCATATGATGTAATCATTCGATTCGAGTCCGATGTGAAAATCTAAATAGAAACTCTTTCTATTATTTCACTCTGCCATGGCCATGGGCTTCTGGACTTGATTCTCATGATCATCATAGGGCTGCTCCTCTACCACCGAGGTAGATAGATTCCATCTTGATGCAATCCAGTTCCTACAATGAACATGCTATAGCCAACATACACCTCAGGGTTCCATATGGCTAGGAGACCGAGTAATGGTGTAGTCAAACTATAACACCCTCAAGGTGAACTATCGATGCACCTCAGGTCAAAGAACCAGACACACTACTATGCAGCATCGAGTCAGTCATTGACGAGAAGGTAGACTTCCTAATGACTACTCGAGGTGGTCACGCTCAGTGCCCTCGTTCTCTAACGAGTACCTGTACTCTCGCTCCGGTGTCTCCACACCGTAGACTCAAGACTCATCTACTAAAGAGAAGCGATTGTACACCAACCTTTCGGATCAATCACCATCCTCGTGATGATCCTATGGTCGGGAGCATTTTATGAGTTAATAATGATTATTCATGTCTTAAATTTTCAACTCTTGAAAATATGAATTATCATTACCATTAACTCAAAGGATGTATCACAGACACTAAATACACATATGTGATAGAAAATAACCCATTTTATTGATTTATAGTCAAAATTATAATTTTGCCCCTAGAAGTGTATTACAAGTGTCAGCCAATTCTGGCTTCTAGGGCACATATATCTAACAATCTCCCACTTGTCCTAAAGCCAATTGGCTACAAGTCTAAGTCCCATCTTCTCAAGGTGGGCTTCGATCTTCTGCTGGCCCAACGGCTTTGTAAGTGGGTCTGCCACATTATCTGTGGAGTTGACTCTCTTGACCTCGACGTAACCCTTCTCAAGGTAATCACGGATGAGGTGGTATCGCCGCTCAATGTGCTTGGATTTTTGGTGAGACCTCGGCTCCTTAGCAAGGGCTATGGCGCCATTATTGTCGCAGTATAGAGGAATGGCATCTGATGGCATTACTCTGATTTTATGCAGCAAACTTCTTGTACCAGAATGCTTCCTTCGCAGCCTCTGATGCAGCGATATATTCTGCTTCCATGGTGGAATCTGCTATCACAGTTTGCTTGGAACTCTTCCAGCTGACAGCTCCACCATTGCACACAAACAGACTCCAGATGTCGACTTTCGATCATCTATATCGGACATGAAATCCGAGTCTGTGTATCCCTGGACTTGGAGTTCTCCATTACCAAAGACCAACATCATATCCTTAGTTCTTCTCAAGTACTTAAGGATACATTTCACAGAAGTCCAGTGTTCTTCACCTGGATTTGACTGATATCTGCTTGTGACACTCACAGCATGGGCTATATCAGGTCGTGTACATAGCATGGCATACATGAGGCTCCCTATTGCAGAAGCATAAGGGATCTTGCTCATGCGTTCTATTTCCTCAGGTGTGCTAGGGCACATCTTCTTGGAAAGATGAATACCATGTCTGAAGGGTATTAATCCCCTCTTAGAGTTTTCCATACTAAACCTCTTTAGTACTTCCTCTATGTACATCTTCTGTGAAAGTCCTAGCATCCTATTCGGTCTATCCCTATAGACCTTAATTCCTAGAATAAAGGATGCTTCACCTAGGTCTTTCATGGAGAATTCCTTGGACAACCATATTTTGACTGATGTCAACATGGGAATATCATTCCCAATAAGGAGGATGTCATCCACGTACAATACGAGGAAGACAACAGCGCTCCCACTGACCCTTTTTGAAAACACATGGTTCCTCTTCATTTTTGATGAAACCAAACTTTTTGATCACATCATTGAAATGAGTGTTCCAGCTCCGAGATGCTTGCTTAAGTCCATATATGGACCTTTGCAGCTTGCAAACCTTGTGATCAGTATCACTGGATGTGAAACCTAGCGGCTGTTCCATATAGATATCTTCCTCAAGATATCCATTTAAGAATGCCATTTTCACGTCCATTTGCCATATTTCATAATCGAAATAGGCTGCAACGGCAAGCAATGTGCGGATGGATTTTAGCATAGCCTACTGGGAAAAGGTATCCTGATAGTCAATGCCTTCGCGTTGACTATAACCTTTTGCCACTAGTCTAGCCTTGAATGTCTCCACATTCCCATCTGCACCAATCTTTCTCTTGAAGATCCATTTACACCCAATAGGTACTATACCTTCTGGTGGATCTACCAAGGTCCAGACTTGGTTTGAGTGCATCGAGTCAATTTCTGACTTGCATTGCCTCTAGCCATTTCTCGGAGTCGATATCTGATATCGCCTCGTTGTAGGTTTTGGGATCATCACCATGAGCACCATTACCTATACGAGGAACATTTTCTCTACTTCCTCTGAAATAATACCTAAGTATCTTTCAGGGGGATGGAAAACTCTTTCCGATCTACGAGGTGGAGGAGGTAGTGTTCTTATTGGCTCAACCTGATTTGGTTCCAATTGGTCCTTAGCTCGTTGTACTTGTGAGACTTTCTCATCAAGCTTAATCTGCTTTCCAATGCCGCTATCTTGAATAAACTATTTTTCAAGAAAGATGGCATGTCGACTCACAATCACATTGTGGTCTTCTGGAATGTAGAAATAGTATCCTAATGACTCTTTAGGATATCCTATGAATCGAGCTCTAAAGGACCTAAACTCTAACTTGTCCGCTTGTTGTCTTTTGACATGAGCCGGACAACCCCAAATTCTGAGATGACTCAGACTTGGTTTCTTACCGTGCCATATCTCATACGGTGTGGTAGGAACGGTTTTAGAGGGAACCCTATTCAGTAGATAAATTGAAGTTAACAATGAAGTGTCCCCAAAGAAAATCAGGGAGGTCTGTGAAGCTCATCATGGATCGAACCATATCCAATAGAGTCCGATTTCTCCGTTCTGAAACCCGTTGAGTTGAGGTGTTCCTGGTGGAGTCCATTGAGAGACTATGCCATTTTTCTTAAGATAGTCTAGGAATTTCGGCTAAGGTATTCACCTCCTCGATCTGATCGAAGAACCTTAATGGGTTTTTCCAGTTTGTTTTTCTACTTCATGTCTGAATTCTTTGAACTTTTCAAAAGCTTCAGACTTGTGTCTCATAAGATACACATACCCATACCTAGACAGATCATCGGTAAAGGTAATGAAGTAGACAAAATTGCCTCTAGCCGGCACATCAAATGGGCCGCACACATCAGTATGTACTAGGGCAAGGAGATCTGTGGCCCTCTCCCCATGTCCTACAAAAGGGAGTTTAGTCATTTTGCCTTGAAGACAAGATTCACAAGTTGGATATGACTCGAAAGTCAATGGACTCAATAGCCCATTTTTCTCCAATTTGTTGATCCTATCTTCTGCTATATGACCTAATCTCAGGTGCCATAGATATCTATCATTTGGACTATCCCTAGGTCATTTGGCATTCACGTTTTGCTCGATAGTTAAAATAGGTACATCAATATGTAGCTGATAAAGACCATTAATAAGGAAACCATTTGCAATTTTATTTCTTTCATAAAGAATGTTACAATGGTCCTTAAAGAAGGTAATCACATAGCCTTCTTGTGCTAAGCATGAAAACAGAAATCAAATTCCTGCTAGCTGCAGGCACATAATAACAGTCTTTCAAAACTAAGTCTAAACCAGATGGTAATCGAAGAGGGTATGTTCCCACGGCTACTGCAGCAACTCTTGCTCCATTACCGATGCGTAGGATCATGTCTCCATCCCTCAGCCTCCTGCTATCCTCAAGACCCTGCATGGAAGTGCACAGATGAGCACTAGAACCAGAGTCAAGCACCCAACTGGATGCAGAAGAAACCGTAAGGTTAGACTCAATAACGAGCATACCTCCAGAAGGACCTTCCTTCTTGTTCTTCAGGGTGGCCAGGTAAGTAGGGCAGTTCCGCTTCCAATGGCCGTCGCTGTTGCAATGGAAACACTTTCCTTTGACATCGGCCTTCTTCTTCGGCTCTGCCTTCTTCTTCTTTGATCCTTCCACCTTCTGCTTTTTCACAGACTTCTTTTTCTTTCCATAAGACTTTCTTTTGGAAGAAGTCCGTTCCATAGCAAGAACTGAGCCTTTAGAACCTTTCATAGAAAGCTCAGCGGTAACCAGCATATTCATTAATTCGGCCAAGGAATTTTGAAGTTTATGCATGTGGTAATTCATGATGAATTGCCCATATGCATCAGTCAAGGATTGCAGAATAATATCATTCTGCAGATCCAAGTCTAACTTCACACCGAGCTTCTCAAGCTCTTCCATGTCCTTGATCATCATCAGACAGTGATCTTGGACTGACTGCCCATCACGCATCTTAGCCTTAAAAAGTCATTTCGTGACTTGATATTTGGCTGCGCGACTCTGTTCACCAAACATCTCCTACAGGTGAGCCAACATTTGGCGAGCAGTCCCGATATCTTCATGTTGGCGCTGGAGCTCATCAGACATCGAGCCCAACATGTAATATCTGGCCTTATTATCTTCGTCTATCCATTTTTCAGAGACGCTCTCTGTTCAATGGATGGACGGGCTGGTAAGGTGGGAGGGTCCTGGTCCAATACATGGGTTAACTTCTCGAAACCCAAAATAATTTTGTAGTTCCTGAGCCAATCTTTATAATTGGGTCCAGTCAGTCTATGTGTGTCCAGGATACGTGCTAATGGGTTGGACGCAGACATTTTTCTGTAGAGAGTCAAAAGATTCTAGTTAGATACTGTAATTATGACTTGACCAATTTATTTAGAGATTTTATTTTTAAACAAATTAGCTTCCACTATTTTCTCGGATCCCTACACTCCCTCTGTAGAGATGTGAAAATCTCCATGATTAATGATTTCTAGTGGGTGGTGCGGTCTCACCAACTGACTCATCACCTCACCTAACAGTTATTGGTGATGGGTTAGCCAATGAGTGAACAACTCTTGTTCAATGATTCTCTAATCATGGTGCACCCAAACTTGGTCTCTAATTCATGAATCTCACCGTATCCGAAATATTGATCCACTCCTTAGTTAAGTCAGACCCACCATTTGCATAGACTGGATTCCTAATTGAGTCTCTCACCGTATCTAGAATATTGAGCCCAACTCATCCTCCAGCCCATAGCATCCAATGCCTAATAGACATGGTTGCATCTTTCCGGTGCAACTGAGCCACTGTATCCAGTCGAGAACAATCAACCCCGGAAAGGGCCCGCACATCTACAATGGTGGAAGACCTCAGACTTAATCTTTTCTTAGGGAGAATTGATTCAGGTCTCATTAAACTAGACTTGCATAGTCATAACAATTATGACTAACCTAGTGGCATGGGTTAGCTCGGATTATTGACCACCTCAGATCAGAACTGTGTCAACAGATATGGCCAGGTAAGTGAGACCGGTGGAAGGAATATGCCATTAACTCGTACAAGAACGCATTCAGGTCGAGTAGCTTCCAATTAAAAACCAGTCGGTCGTATGTGCCAAACTTACCTTAGACACCAAATTGTTGAGCCAGAACCAATTGGGTTAGCCTACAATCCAGACTCTAACCTCTGAGCCTAATTAGGTCTTGCTTGATCGATCACTCACGTGACTCGATCTTGACCCAGACTTAATCCTATTAGGCTGGTCAATTTAAGCATTGTTGATCCCATCTAACCAACTCTTGATTCGGTTTGATCAACCGCTTAGACCTAATTGAGCTACCCAAGCCCGAACCCAGTATTATGAATATGTCTTAGATCTGAAATTCTCAATTTTAGACCTAAACATATATTTCCATAATCTTAATTCTTAATTAAGTTAGGGTTCATAAACAAAAATATGCACAATAAAATCCTAGGGTTTCAGGATCTAGGGTTTTGCAGAAAGTAAGTTTTGGATTTCTGATTAAGGACGAACGCGCAGCACCCCTACACATCATAAGAACACCCCATCGAATGGGAGAGAGGGCCTTTAAATCCTTCTTCATTCTTATGATCGGACGGCCAAGAGGAACGCCTTAATCAAAAATATAAATCTACAAAACTAGTTTTAGATCTATATCATATATCTCATATATAAAATTAGATCTAATCTTTATGGCATATTTTGCATACATCTCATGTATCAAATCATGCATATTTTTTAGATCTAAATTATCTCATAATAATCTAAAAAATTAGATTTTTTAAATTGATCTACATCAAAATAAATTCTAATCTAGATAATTATGTAGAACTATTCTACAACTAGTCTAGATCATGCATTCAATCATATCTCATATGATCTAAAATTAAATAATTTTTATTTGTTTTTAAAGATTTTATTATAATATTTATAATATCAAAAAACAAAAAATAAATAGATCTAAAATTATAATTTAATTAAAATAAATCATGATCATGCAAGACTATGTATAGAACTATTCTATTTTACATCTAGTCATGCATCTTGTAAAGCTTAGATCTAAATTATTTAATTTTAATTTTTTTTATTTTAGATCTAATCACATCTCATGTGACATTTGAAATCACCTAATTTTTAGATAAAAATTAGATCTAAATAATTTAGAAAACCTGGCTCTGATACTAGTTGATGGGGAAATCCTGATTTCCTGGATCAGGTTCGTTCATATTTGATCAGATCAAAAGAGATATTTCAAAAAAAAATTTCATGTATCCAAATTAGATCTAAGATATTTTAGATCCAATTTTATAGATCTAATAAATAAAAATAAAAATAAATTAAGTTTGATTTAATTTATACCTTGATGTTGGGTAATCAAATTACCCTTTGATGATCTACTAACTGCCTGAGGTTCTGGATCTAGCTATGCAAGCACCTGGTCTCTACCGATATTCACTCGAGCTAGATTTGGAGATCTTCTCCTTCTTTATCACTTCTCTAAAAATTAGATCTAGATCTAATTTGGAGGATCTTCAAAACTCCTTTCGAAGATCTACAGTCATCTCTACAGCAGTGTTGCCTTCTTCCTTTCTCATCTGCTTTTTCTTGCTTGGATCGCACCAAATTGAAGCAAACTTCCCTTGGGCATGGAGAGGAGAGAGAGGATCAGAAGATGGTATGGAGGAGGAAGAGGAACAGCCTTAGGGCATGGGCTAAGAGAGAACTCTATCAAAGTTGGGCACAGACAGGATTTATATAGACCCTACTATGCCATGCAGTGCCACATCATCCCGACCAATCATGTTGCTTCATGCAATCAGATCTAAATCTTATTAGTGAGATAACATCACCCGATCCAATTAGATGAGAGCCCCACTAATTCATTATTAGATGGTGCCTAAGACTGATCAATGTCCATAGCTAGGGGTCACCTAAGTAGAAACCAAGAAGCAACCTGGAGTCCCATCTGTATGGGACTCCAGGCATCCCTATCCATGGGCGCAGGCCTCCGTAGGTGTGCATCCCCTTCTTTTCAAAATCTAGCAAGGAGACAAGCCCCTATCTGCTCTTTAATAGGTGCATGATACATGGATATATGTCTAAGTGTCAAAGGTCAATGTTTGACCGAAGTCAAAGACAAGAATTAGTAGGTGACGAAAAATGGTAGGTATTGTCTCAAATTTATCTTATAAATTAAGACAACCCTTTTCTAACTTGGACAAGCTCTAGTCAGATCAAGTAAGGGTACTTGAGTGAACACAAACTCATTTGGCTCAGTCAAGACATCTTTTAATGATAGTAGAAGGAGAATGTTAGGTTCAATCGTGTGCTAGCATGATTTCCTTGAACCTAATTGAATCTAATTCAAATCAATTGAACTGGTTAGTCTACTTGATGATATCTAGATCCAAACTCTTGTATGTGTGACCCAGTTAGGTTCAGTTCTATATGGTAATGGGATATATCACGATCTCTATCATCGACATCATCGAAACTTCTTTCGATGGATCAGAACTCTTCTGATTTAGACAACTAGAATGATCGATCATCTAAATCATTCTAATTGCTCCCAAAATTACTAGTGACACCTAGCAGTATATGGTGGCAATCCATCAATATTGAAAATGAACCTCTTAGTGTAGCTACTTGTGTGATTAAGTTCTTCTATCTTGAGCTCCGATTAGATTAGGGTTAAGGTGAACTCGTTAAACCCTAATTTCTATCATATGATTTAATCATTTGATTCAAGTCCGATGTAAAAATCTTAATAGAAACTTTTTCTATTATTTCACTCTATTATGGCCATTGGCTTATGGACTTGATTCTCATGATCATCATAGGGATGCTCCTTATCCACCGAGGTAGATAGATTTCCTCTTTGTGCAATCTAATTTCTACAATGAAAATGCTATAGCCAACATACACCTCATGATTTCGAATGGCTAGAAGATCGAGTTATGGTGTAGTCAAACTATAACACCCTCAAGGTGAACTATCGATGCACCTCAGATCAAAGAACCAGACATATCACTAAAGCTTCGAGTTAGTCATCGATGAGAAGGTAGACTTCCTTATGACTGTTCGAGGTGGTCATGCTCAGTGCCCTCATTCTCTAACAAATATTTGTACTCTCACTCTGGTGTCTCTACACCGTAGACTCAAAACTCATCTACTATAAAGAAGCGATTATACACCAACCTTTCGGATCAATCACCATTCTCATGATGATCCTACGGTCAGGAGCATTTTATGAGTTAATAATGAAAATTCTTATATTAAATTTTCAACTCTTGAAAATAAGAATTATCATTACCATTAACTTAAGGGATGTATCACAGACACTAAATACATATTTATGATAGAAAATAATTCATTTTATTATTTATAGTCAAAATTATAATTTTACCCTCAGAAATGTATTATAAGTGTTAGCCAATTCTGGCTTCTAGGGCACACATATCTAATACTAGGCTTGTTCTTGAGGCTTTCAAATCAAAACTTGATAAAATTATAATTTTGCTCCTAAAATATAAAAAGTCATTTTTCAAGCCAAATTCATTAGTAATCCCCTTAAATGCTTTGTAATTATCAAAATCAATTCTTGGAGCAACAATCTCCCCCTTTTTGATGATGATAAAATATTTTACGCATAAGCAAAAAGAAAGCATGTAGAAGCATTAATTGAGGGTTTCAAAACTTTTAAAGGAACATGCTACATCACATACTAGGATATCATATTCAATTATTTGATGAATATGGCATCAGAAGCAGTTTGATGATTATTTATAGTCAGGCATTTAAATGATTTGCAAAAGTGTTTGACTTACTTATTCCTTTTATCAATTTTACTTCTATTTTATTTTTTTTATCAATTTTACTTTAATTTTGCTTATAGTCTAATTTTATTTATTCCAGTCTCCCTTTTTGACATCATCAAGTAAGATCTTAAAGAATTTTAAAATTCAAAAATAAAAAAGCCTTCTCTTTAAGTTATTCCATATGTTTTTCTATTAGAATAAGAGTTTATAACAAAACTTTTAATTTACAATATAATTATCATAATGAAATTTAGCCAATTCATAAAGATTTTATTTCACATCATTCAAATGACATCATCACATATTTACATCCAAATGATTATCATAATATCAAGTCATCAAAATATATAAGTGTGAGGATTTATGGTGCTCCCAAGCCTTGGGAGGCCATGGGAGGAGTCAGGATGTTGGCTCCAGAGATTCCAGGGGCTTGGTTGGTGCTTCGAAGATCTGGGACATAAGGTGATGCAAGAAACTAAAGTCAGAGAATTAAGACTGTAGAAAGAAGATTTTCTACAGGTTAGCCAGCTCAGTCCAAAATTTGGTCGACCTAGTCTTAGTGCACAAGCAAAATAGAGAGCTACGCATTCAAAACTACTGGCATGGCATAGGATTGGGCTGGCTCAGTTTCAGATTGAGCGACCCAGTGGAACTTAGTCAGCTCAATGCTGAGACTGAGCCGGCTCAGTGGATGGGCAGAGTTATGCGAGGGTCTATTTTAGGCTAGGATCTAGGTTGATCCTAGGAGTCTTAAGGCCTGATTTGAGAGATCTTAAGGTGGCTAATTCATGTATGGGTCAGGTCTAGATCCAGAGGATGAGAGTATGGAAGACATGGGTGTACATGGGCTTGATGAGTGCTTTCATGTATTGGGTTAGCCAGAAAATTTTTTGATCGGACCTAATGGCTATGTATAAATACATATGTTGTATTAGGATTTTTGAATGTGGTGAAAGCTATGGAATATAGATCCTTTCTTCCTCAACTCTCTTCTTCTCTCCTCTCTAGAGTTGTCGACCTAGGGTTCTTGAAGAAGCTCCAGAGAACGAGGCATCTCTCTCAAGCTCGAGGGAGGCACCCCATCATAGATCCAGGTGGAGGATCGATGGTTTGCTGCCCATAGTGAACATCACAGGTTTCTTCAGATCCATGCTAAAGATCAGGAGCTTCCGCAATATGATATTGGAGTGCTTGTGATGTTAAGGATGATTAGCGTTCGAGCGATATCATGGGTCTACAATTTGGTATCAGAGCTAGATGATGCATTGGACGTTGTGGATGACAATATGGTATCAGAGCCAAGTTTCAGAGCCTAATGGTACATGAAAAGGAGCCAAGTTTCATAGCCTGATGGTGCATGAAAGGAAAGGAGAAGTCATACAAGGTGAAATCAGAAATCTACATAAGGATTTCATGGTATGTCTCAAATCTATCTTTGTTATTGCTGTGGTTTGGCCAACTGAGAGTAGTGAGTTGAAGGTGGAGGTTGAGAGGATTAACGGGAAGAAATTTTTTTAGGGTGGAAGGATTTGGTGCATGATTTGTTGATCGATCTTGGTGGAAAGGCTAGGGTGTATGATGGTTATGTGACAGGCAGGGAGTGCTGGAGTGCTGCAGCAGTGCTTCTTTAGAGAAGCAAGGCTGAGAGAGGCTCGACGATGCAGCAGTCGAGGAAGGTATCTCAATAGAGTGCATTAGGATTTTCTAGGAAGATGGGCGGTGTAGGACTGTTGAAGAAAGATTTTTCAAGGGATAATGGTCGAAAAAAGGCTGAAGAAGCAACTATACATCCTTCGGTGTCTGGAAGGTGGGGAAGTAGTCAAAAATGTATTCAGCAGTTTGACTAGAGCATGGATTTGTAGAGCCTTGGGTGTGATGGAGATGGATGATCCATGGAGGTCCAGGAGGTCAAGACTGGATGACTATAGAGCGGCATAAAGATGAGTTAGGGAGCACTGGAGTGCTGCAGGAGCGCTACCATGGAGTTACGGGATTGAGAGAGGTTCGGTGGTGCAGCAGTCGAGGAGTGTATCTCAGCAGATGGTGTCAGGGGCTTCTTAAGGAGATCGGGAGCAAGTCTCAAGGAGAGCTAGGAGGTCTTAGGGAGCGCTAGGAGATCTCAGGTAGTCGAAAGTATCATGGATCAGATTTCTTCTATAGGAGCAGCAGGAAGAGTCACGGTTCAAGTGGAGGATGGTTCTCCAGGTGTAACTAAAGTGATGGCTGGTGTAGGGGCAGAAGAGAAGGACTAGGGTGGAATTTTCGAGGGTTCAATCACTGGATTCAAAAGAGTTGGATGAGCTCTTGAATTTTGAAGATGCCCATGGGTTGCGGAGGTATTCGAGATGACTTTGAAGGGGTCCATGGAGTATGAAGGGTTCGAAGGGGCAGCAACGGTGTTCGAGGTGCAACGGCAGGCTCAGCAATGCAGTGTTGAGTTGTTGGTCTTGAGGGACTCGGTGATAGAGTCGACTTTTGCAGCATCAGGTGGACTTCGGATGTAGGTGGAGTTTCGAAGAGGTGGCTTCACAATTAGAGAGGAATTTGACATGAGTTTAGAGCACCGATGATGCATAGTTCTAGGTGGAGTGGCGTGTGCAAGAGGATAGGCATAGTTCTGAGAAGACCATGTCAGGGTTTGTAGTGAGTGCCAGTACAGAAATATTGTGACTTCTTTAGGAAAGTTTAGAAAAAGTGAAGCAGCTGCTAAACAAAAGGGATCCTACAATTCCAGGATGGTGTAGAGGTGCAAACCAAGGTCTTCATTGGTGGAGGCAGTCATCCCAAAGGCCTTAAGGGTGCACAATAACTGAAGAGGATTGGCAGAGATGATGCTTGCATAGGGTCTGTCGAGTGGGCAGGATAGCGAGATCGTGCAGGAGGTCATTATCGAGGGGTTTGCCAAGGCTTGGGGCACCAAGGTGGAGATTATGAGGATTTATGGTGCTCCTAAGTCTTAGAAGGCCATGGGAGGAGTCAGGGTGTTGGCTCTAGAGATTCCAGGGGCTTGGTTGGTGCTTCGGAGATCTGAGACACAAGGTGCAGCAAGAAACCAAAGTCGGAGAATCAAGACTGTAGAAAGAAGATTTTCTGCAGGTTAGCTGGCTCAGTCCAAAACTGAGTTGGCTAAGTCTCAGTGTATAGATAAAATAGAGAGCTACGCATTCGGGACTGCTGGCACGACATAGGACTGGGCCAACTCAGTTTCAAACTGAGCCAACCCAGTGGAACTTAGCTGGCTTAGTGCTGAGACTGAGCCGGCTCAGTGCGCAGGCAGAGTTACGCGAGGGTCTGTTTTGGGCTAGGGTCTGGGTTGATCATAGGAGTCTTAAGGCCTGATTTGAGAGGTCTTAAGGTGGCTAATTCATATATGGGTCGGATCTAGATCCGAAGGATGAGAGCATGGAAGACATGGATGTACATGGGCTCAGTGAGTGCTTTCATGTATTAGGTTAGCTGGAGTGTTTTTTGGTGGGGCCTAATGGCTATGTATAAATACATAGGTTGTATTAGGGTTTCTGAATGTGGTGAATGCTGTGGAATATAGACCTTTTCTCCCTCAACTCTCTTCTTCTCTCCTCTCTAGAGTTGCCACCCTAGGGTTCTTGAAGAAGCTCTAGAGAAGGAGGCATCTCCCTCAAGCCCAAGGAGGGAGGCACCCCATCACAGATCTAGGTGAAGATTGGTGGTTTACTGCCCATAGAGAATGTCACAGGTTCCTTCAGGTCCATGCTAAAGATCAGGAGCTTCCGCAACATGATATTAGAGTGTTTGTGATGTCAAGGATGATTGTCGTTCGAGCGATATCATGGGTCTATAATTTGGAATAAGAGCTAGGTGATGCATGAAACGTTATGGACGGCAATAATAAGTGCTAAACATACAAAATATAAAGATATCAAAAGTATTCATGAGAATTAGGTTATCAAAACATACCAAATTCATGGATACAACTATCCATATCCCAAACAGCCAATAGTACCAATGCCATAAATTTGATTCAAAAAAAAAAACATAACCAACTATGACTTGATCAACAACTCATATAAACAACTAAGAGATACTAGATCATAACCTAATACAAAGATGACTAAACTAAATCTAGTAGAGATCATGGCTGGAAGCATCTGAATCAGATGAGAAGTCAGAGATGTGATGGGGTGTGTCAAATGATAGATGTATCAAATTTAGAAAATTGAATTAAATCAAATGAATCATCTCCCCTTTAAAAGCTTATCTTTTGAAATTTCTTTCTTTACAAAAATTAGCTTAAATTCAAATATCAAAGGCTCTCCTCCTTTTTAAATGAATATGATTCTTTGAACAGATTTTCAAGTATGTACTTTTAAGCTTTAAGAGGATTAGATCTTTTCAATGATTTGAATAGTGGAATCAAGCACAACATTTAATTCATTATTCATTCTTTTCTTTTCTTAAATAAATTTCAGTCAATTAAGCTTGAAAAAGATATATATTAGAAATTTATTGAGCAAAATAAAGATAATATCAGAGCAAAAATATTTTTAAAAAAATTTCTAAAGGCATATTAAAAATTTTATATTATATTGATATTTTAAATAAGTTTCAAAATTAGAAGTATGCATCAAAATTAATTTATTTAGAGTGAGAATATATTTCAAATTAGCTTTAACTTTAATTAGTTATCAAAAATAATTTGGCAATCAAATTAATTGAATTTAAACTAAATAATCACATGAAGGCTTAAGTTAAAAGGATCATAAAACTATCAAAGTTCATTATCGTTAACTTAAATTAATTAGAATGTTCAGTCAAGGCTAACTAGATAATATTTAACAAACAAATATTTTTTTTCTTATTTTTTAAAAGTAAATATGTGAAAATTCATCACATCATATTTTCTCCCCCTTTTTTCATAATTATTGTTGGATAAATTTACCTTTTAGCTTTTCTTCTCCATTTTGAAAGAATACAATAAATTTAGAATGAATATCCTTTTTTTTAATTATATTTATGAACAACATGGATTAGAAACATATCTCTTTCTTTTTGAATAATATAAATACATTAAATAAAATTATTTTGAACTTCAAAAATTCAAGAGAAATAGAATATTTCAAAGATTAAAGATTTTAAATAGATCATTCATAGCAAATTATAAGATATATTTAGTTCTTTAGGGATCATCTCTTGTTTTCTTTTATTATATATTTATATATATATATTTTATGATCAATAAAATATAAAACAAATGGTAAGCTGTCTTATATCAATTGATTAAAAACTAAAGTCCTCTTTTAAAATCAAAAATAATTTTTTGATACCAATTAATTTTCAAAAAGAATAAATGATATGATCAAAATGTATAAAATACAAATAGTTGCTTAAAATGAATCTAATGATCAAAATCATTAGAATGCTCAAATAAATTCATGAGATAAATAAAGTATAATTATTTATCCATGATTTTTCTTCTTATAGTCAAGAGAAAGATAAGAAGGATGGATAATTTTTAACTTAAAGCAATGAAATTAAGTCTCAAGGATTGATCAAAAAATATTAGTAGAGAATAAGTTGGGATCAAAAGAAGGATATTTAAGCAAAACAATCTAGAATTTCTAATTTCCTTCTAATTTTATAAAATTTATCTTCACTTAAGGCCCTAGTAAAAATATCAGTTAGTTGATTTTCAGTACAAACATAATCAAAAATTATGTCATTATTTTGAACATGCTCTCTTATGAAATGATGTCTTATTTTAATGTGTTTTGACCTAGAGTGTTGGATTGGATTCTTAGTTAGATTTATGGCACTAGTACTATCACATCTTATGAGAGTTTTGTTTAGTTTGATGCCAAAGTCCTCAAGTTGTTGCTTAATCCATAAGATTTGTGCACAGCAACTTTCGACTGCAATGTATTCAGCCTCGACCGTAGATAATGCTATCGAATTTTGCTTCTTGCTAAATCAAGAGATTAACTCCTAGAAATTGGCAAGTTCTACTATTGCTTTTTCTATTTAATTTACATCCAACAAAGTCTGCATCTAAATATCCAATTAAATCAATTGATGAATTCTTAGAGTATCATAAACCTATGGATTGAGTTTCTTTTAGGTATTTAAGTATTCTTTTTACAGTATTTAAATGTGATTCTTTTGGATTAGATTAGAATCATGCACATAAACAAATACTAAATATGATATCTGATTTACTAGCAGTTAAATACAATAAAGAATCAATCATGCCTCTATAATGTTTTTGATCAATACTTTTACCTCCATCTTTGTCAAGCTTACATGATGGATACATGGGGGTACCAATTGCTTTGGAACTCTCTATCCTAAATCTCTTGAGTAGTTTTCTTATGTACTTACTTTGAGTAATGGAGATTTCTTCTTTTGTTTGTTTGATTTAAAGTCCGAGGAAGAATGTTAGTTCATCCATCATGCTCATCTCAAACTCTCCCTGCATGAGCTTAGCAAAATCTTGACATAAAGTTTTATTAGTAGATCCAAATATAATGTATCAACATATATTTGTATTATTAAGATGTCATCATGATCTCTTTTAATGAAAAGCATTGTATCTACATTTCCTCTTGAAAATCCATTATTATGCAAGAATTTACTTAGTCTTTCATACCAAGCCCTAGGTGCTTGTTTTAAACCATATAATGCTTTGTTTAATTTAAAAATATAATTTGAAAAAGCATGATTTTCAAAATCGGGAGGTTGTTCTACATAAACTTCTTCGGCAATATGTCCATTTAGAAAAGCACTTTTAACATCCATTTGAAATATCTTGAAATTCATAAATCATGCATAAATGAGTGAAAGTCTAATTGCTTCTAGTCTAGCAATAGGTGCAAAGATTTCATCAAAATCAATTTTCTCTTCTTGATTATAATTCTTTGTAACTAATCTTGCTTTATTCCTAATTATATTTTTATTTTCATCTAGTTTATTTTTATATACCCATTTTGTATCAATTATTGGATAATTTTTAGGTCTTGATACTAAGATCCATACATTATTTCTTTCGAATTGATTAAGTTTCTCTTGCATTGCATTTATCCAATTATAATCTTTTTTGGCTTCATCAATGGTTTGGAGTTCAAAATGAGAAATAAATGCAAATTGATTGTATGCATCTCTAAGTGAAGAGCGAGTTCTTACCATATGTATGGGATCATTAATAATTAGTTCTTTGGGGTGATTGTGAACATACCTTAATTATTTTGGAAGATCATTTGTACCTTGAGGTTGTTCTTATTATGCTTCATCCTTAATTTCTTGCTTGTCTTCGTGATTCTTTTCATTTTGAATTATTGAATCCTTTAGGATGATCTCCTTTATTCCTTCTATAAGAGGATCTACATCATCAATACCCTCACTCTTCCTTGATGGAAGATCATTAGTCTCATCAAAAACAATATGTATTGACTCCTCTACTACTAAGGTTCTTTAGTTAAAAACTCTAAAAGCTTTACTAGAAGAGGAGTAACCAAGAAATATAGCTTCATCAAATTTTGCATCAAATTTATCTATTTTTTCTTTACGATTGTTCAAAACAAAACATCAACAACCAAAAACATGAAAATATGCAATGTTAGGTTTTCTTCCTTTCCAAAGTTCATAAGATGTTTTCCTTAAAATTGGTCTAATTAGGGTATGGTTTAAGATATAACATGCTGTGTTAATTGCTTCCATCCAAAAGTATCTTGAAAGGTTGCTTTCACATAGCATGGTACAAGCTATTTCTTCTAGAGTTCTATTTTTTCTTTCTACTACTCCATTTTGTTGGGGTGTCCTAGGTGCTGAAAAATTATGGCTAATTTTTTTTTCATCACAAAATTTTTCAAAATCTTGATTTTCAAATTCAGTTCCATGATCACTTCGAATGCTTTGAATTGAAAATCCTTTTTCATTTGTAACTTTTTGGTAAAACTTTATGAAAACATGAAAAGTTTCATCTTTGTGTGCCAAAAAGAAAATCCATGTAAAACATGAGTAGTCATCGATAATTACAAAACCATAACATTTTCCATCTAAACTTGCTATTCTTGTAGGACCAAACAAATCCATGTGCAAAAGTTCTAATGGCCTAGAAGTTGAAACAATATTCTTAGATTTGAATGAAACTCTTATTTGTTTACCTAGTTGGCATGCATCATAAATTTTATCTTTTTCATCATAAATTTTATCTTTTTCAAAGTTGAATTTTGGTAAATTGGTAACTAATTTCTTTTTGATAAGCTTTGAAAGTGAATGCATGCTAATGTGTGCAAGCCTACGATGCCAAAGCCAACTAGTCTAACTAATTTTGGCATTCATAGCTACTAAACATTGCATATTTATCATAGAAAGATCATTCAAATCTACCATATAAACATTACCATGCCTATGACCAACAAACTTAATGCTATCATCATTGGGACTAGTTACAATGCACAATGAAGATTCAAAAATAACTTTGTAATCCTTGTCACAAAGTTGACTAATACTTAAGGGATTGTGTTTTAAACCATCTACTAATAAAATATTTTCAATATACTTGGAGGGAGTGATACCGACATTACCTATACCAATGATCTTTCCTTTGTCATTGTCTCCAAATGTAACCATCCCTCCATTTTTAGCATCAGGCATGATGAATTGAGACTTGTCACCAATCATGTGTCTTGAGCATCCGCTGTCAAGATACCATCTTTGATTTTCTTCTTTGGATGCAAGACACACCTACATGCAAAATCAAGTCTTTACTCTAGGTACCTAAGTTTTCTTGGGTTCTTTATGGTTAGTCACAATGGTTTCTTTTAGAACCTATATTTTCTTTATATTTGAATTGTTAGAGAAGCATGTATAAGATTTGTGTTCTAGTTTACCATATTTAAAGCAAGTAACATTTAAAAATTTATTGCTTCATGAATTTATAAAAATATTTTTTAGAAATTTTTATTTTCTTAGGGGGTTATAGCCTAGACCGGCCTTATCATAAATAGCCTTTTGATTTTCAAAAATCATATGAAGTTTATTTAAACTCAAAGTAAATTTTTCAACTATCTATTTTAAATTATCAATTTTATTTTTCAAATTTAGATTCTCTTGAGTTAAGACTAGTTTTTCACTTAGAATAGTTTCATTTTCTTTTAGCAAGACTTATTTTTTTAATTTTAGATATTTATTTTTAGTTTCTAACTTCTTTAAATCATCTACTAAATCATAGAAGGCTTCTTAAAGCTTTTTGAATATAAATTCATTAGAGATTTCAGCACTTACCTCATTGTCATGTGCCATAATGCATAGGCTGTTTTATTCATGAGCTTCTTCCTCTTTGGAGCATGAGTCATCATTATTACTCCATGTTGCCACCATAGTTTTTTTCTTATATTTCTTAGGAATCTTTTTTAGTTGATGACATTCACACCTAAAGTGTCCCGACTTCTTATATTCATAGCAAATAAGGGACTGCTCTCTATCCTTTTTCTTGCTATGCTCCCCTTTGGTAGGTAGCCTCTTCCTCATCTCTTATTTTCTCTTCAAAAATCTCTTGAACTTTCTTATGATGAGGGCTATTTATTCATCTTGTTCTTTATCTTCCATTTCATCGGATTCCTCATCTTGTTGAGTAGTGGATTTAAGGGCTATTATCTTTTTTTCTTGTCATTTTCTTCTTGATGTTGTTTCATTCTTAGCTCGTGTGTCATTAGTGATCATAGAAGCTCCTCCAAGGGTAAAACATTCAGATCTTTGGCTTCTTGGATTGTAGTCACTTTGGCCTTCCATGTCCTTGGCAAAGATCTAAGAATCTTTCTCACAAGGTCACTATTAGAATAAGACTTGCCAAGACTTTTAAGACCATTTATAATATGCATAAATCTAGTAAATATTACAGTTATTGACTCATCATGCTCAATTTTGAAAATTTCATATTTGTGCACAAGCATGTTAATTTTTGACTCCTTAACTTGATTAGTGCCTTCATGAGTTACTACTAACCTATCCCATATTTTCTTAGCGGACATGCATATTGAAATATGATTAAATTCATTAGTATCTAGAGCATAATATAAAATATTCATGGCTCTTGTATTGAGTTGAGCCATTTTCTTATCAATCTCATCCCATTCCTTTTTGGATTTGATTGATTCCTCACCATCAATTATCTTAGTGGTTGTGTGTGGTTCATTAACTATGATACTCTACATATCATAGTCAAGTGTTTGTAAGAAAATTCTCATCCAAGCTTTTCAATAGGTATAGTTTGATCCATTAAAAAATGGAGGTCGGTTTGTGGACTGCCCCTCGGCTAGAGAAATACTAACTTGGGTTGCCATAGATCTTTGGCTCTTTGATGGTTAAATCAAAGTAGGGCTAGAGCATCGGGCTCTGATACCACTTATTGCCCAGCTATGTAACCCAAGAGGGAAGGTGAATTGGGTTTTTAAAATTTTAAAGCTAGTTTAAAGATATCAAAATTGAACGATGATATAAAAGATGTGTGTGTGAAGCGATTTAGGTTAGAGAAAAATATAAAAGATTAGAGAGCAAGCATTTAACAAGCTAAGGAAATAAAGATAGCAAGCATACCATAAACAAGTAAGATTTATAATGGTTCGGTGCTTTTTTTGCACCTACATCCACTCCCCAAGCTCCTACTTGGGAATTAAAATCCACTAACCATATTCAAACTGAATACACCATTGGAAACCTCCAACACTAGCTATCCCAAACTAGAACACTTATTTTTTAGGTGCAAGCCAACCTAATATAATCCTATTCAAGGTTAGGATCAACCTTCCCAAGTTTTAGAACCTTCCCAAAACTTGAATCAATATAGTAAAGCAGAGTAAAAGATTTAATGATAATCAAATACAAGTATAGCTCCTTTTATGAGCAAATAAAATCTTAAGAATGCTTTTCACAATAGTGGAGGAAGCTTCTCTAATTTTCCTCAAGGTTATTGGAGATTTGAGTAAGCTCTTGAGAGGTTGGTGAACTTGAAGATGAAAGCTTCTTTTCTTGATGAATACTTTTTGCTTAGGGCTGATAATTGAATCACACCAATCTCTTATGTTTTTTCCTATTTAAAGCCTTTTAGATCTTCAATAGGTGGAGGAGAGAATCCTGGACAAGATTTGTAGCCGTTGGAGACATTAAAAAAATCATTAGAACCTACCAAAATAAGAAAAAAATAGTCATTATAGAAAAAGTTCCATTGCAAGGGTCGACTCATGGCATAGGGGTTGACTCATGGGTCGACTCATGGCACAAGGGTCAACCTTGAGGTTGACTCATGGCATAGGGGTCGATCTCGAGGTCGACCTCTGAGATAAAATTTAGAAAAATAGCTATTCTATATTGTTGTCCTTCAGAATAGTAGAGGTCGACCCTAGGGTCGACCCTTGGCACAGAGATAGCATACCAAATAGCCCTTTTCAGTAGGGGATGACCTAGGGGTCAACCCTTTTGCTTCAAACTTTATTTTCTTCCTAAATAAGCATCTAAAAATCATGGAACTGCCTCCAAAAGATCAAAAATCTTTTAGGCTTATTCTTGAGGCTTTCAAATCAAAACTTAATAAAATTATGATTTTGTCCCTAAAATATAAAAAATCTTTTTTCAAGCCAAATTTATTAGTAATCTCTTCAAATACTTTGTAATCATCAAAATCAATTCTTGAAGCAACAACATGCATGTCTGCTAAGAAAATATGAGATAGATTAGAAGTAACACATGAAGGTACCAATCAAGTCAAAGAGTCAAAGATTAACATGCTTGTACATAGATATGAACTCTTTAAAATATAGCATGATGAGTTAATAACTGAAATACTTACTCACTTTATGGATATTATAAATAGTTTAAAAAATCTTGGCAAGTCTTATTCTAACAGTGATCTTGTAAGGAAGATACTTAGGTCTTTATTAAGAACATGGAAAGCCAAGATCACCATGATTCAGGAAGCCAAAGATTTGAATGTATTACCTTTAGAGGAGCTTCTAGGATCGCTTATGACATATGAGCTTAGCATGAAGCAACATCAAGAAGAAGATGTCAAGAAGAAGAAGACAGTTGCACTCAAATCCACCACTCAACTAGAGAAATCTAATAAAATGGAAAATAAAGATCAAGATGAAGAATTGGCCCTCACCACTATAAAATTCAAAAGATTTTTGAAGAAAAAAAAACAAAGATTGAGGAAGAGGCCACCTATAAAAGAGGAGCATAGCAAGAAGAAGGATAAGGAGCAACCCTTAATATGCTATGAGTGCAAGAAGCTGGAGCACTTTAGGTCCGAATGTCCATAACTCAAGAAGAGCTCCAAGAAGTATAAGAAAAAGGCTATGGTAGCTACATGGAGTGATGGTGATGATTCAAGCTCCGAAGAAGAAGAGTCACATGAACAAGCCAACTTGTGTCTTATGACACATGAAATTGAGATAAATGCTAAAATTTCTAATGATTTTACTTTTGAAGAACTCCAAGAAGCATTTTATGATTTAGTTGATGATTTAAAGAAGTTAGGGGTAAAGAACAAAGAATTAAAATCAAAGAATCAATCTTTACTAAAAAAAAATGAGATAATTTCAAATGAGAAATTAGTTTTAACTCAAGAAAATTTGAACCTAAGAAATGAAATCGATAAGTTAAAACCTATGGTAGAAAAGTTTACTCTTAGCTCAAATAAACATTAAATGATATTTGAAAATCAAAATGTCGTTTATGATAAAGCTGGCCTAGGCTATAATCCTCTTAAGAAATAAAAATTTCTGAAAAACATCTTAGTGAACTCATCAAGCAACAAGTTTTCAAATATTACTTGCTTTAAATATGAAAATATAGGACATAAATCCTATACATGTTTTTCTAGTAAATCTGAAAATTCAAATGTGAAGAAGATTTGGATTCCAAAAGAATCCATGAACTCTAATCTTTATGGATCCAAGATGACTTGGGTACTAAAATCTAGTAAGTGATTTTGCAGGTACACCAAGGATTCAATGAAATAAAATGAGAAAATACTTGTAGTTGGATATCTTTGGAATAGACTTGGATGAGTGATGATATTGATAAAATCTAAATTTTTTTCACATCATACCATCAATGTTTGATTGATTAATTCTATTAATTTTAATGATCTATTATTATGATTTCATATTATTTTTACTTGCTTGAAATTCTATTCATATGTAAGTAAGATTAGTATAATTGATTGATTTTGATCATTTGAATATTTTGATTTTAAAATATCAATATGCTCTCCTCTAAGTATCATGTTATGATATGAATTTAAATTATCTTAAAATTCAATATGATATAATAGCTTCCTTATATTAATTTTATAATTAATAAACTTAAATTGAAAGATGATTAATTGGATGTGAATATTTTTGAATTACTAAATATACATGTAAAACTGATTTTTGGTATTTTTCTATAGGATACTTAAATATTGAAATTTTTTAAAACTTTACATAATCTAAGTACTTGAAGATAAAAATATCTATTCATAAAACTCAAATGCTTGATTTGTTGAATTACATTGCATATTAGCTTATTCCTAAAGATTTGGAATTTCATAGTTCAACCAAAACTCATAGAGCCTATATCTAGATTTTCTTTTACATTAGTCCCTTGACTTGATAATCTTGCCCCCATGATTGATTATTTATTGCTATCCCAATTTGACTTGAATATCTTTCTTGATCATCGGTTTGATTGTCTCTTGATTTTTATTCAACTTGATTAAATTTTCTTAAATGAAAAACTGCTTGAACTATTTTCAGCTTCGAGAAGCTGACTCCTAATTTCATTGGAGTCAACCTCTCTTCAGGAGCCGACTCTTGATTTAGTAGGAGTTGACCCCTTTTCTTCTGGGATTAGTTTTTCTATTTGAAAATATCCCGAGGCTCTATCATTCCATTATCAATTTTCTCGAGCCATAATTTCTTTCAAACCCCTCTCCTACTAAAATATGACCTTTCCTCTCTATTTCTATTCTAATCTTGTAGTCCTTGTTCTCAAATGGCACCTCGAAAGCATTTTGCCTAAAGGAAGAGAAAGTCTAGTTTTCTAAATGAAAGGTGTGCAGATTGAGATAAATGTTGATAGCATTGGATGCACGCTACATATATAGAGACTAATAGAAGCACCTTGGATTATCTCAAGCAGCTACATATTTAAGATTTATATTTGATCAATATGATGATTGAGGATATTAAGGATACCAGCTCTCATGGTATAGCAGATGATGATGATGGAACTCTTATAGCAGAGCTTATTGTAGTACATATCAGGAGAAGAAGCTAGTAGAGCAGCATGAACAAATAGAGATAGCTTTACTTTCATAGACCGACCATCCAAATACTAGCTCATGATTACCTGATGACTGAATGAGGATGCATTTGTTGAGAGACTCTCCATCAAGATCATAGCATCAATCTGTGCAAAGCTTTAGAGGTACATATCAGAGGCATACCAGATGAGATGAGATCAGATGGAGGCATTATCATTAGTCAGAGACGAGTTAGGAAGATTGATTCGAGCACTCACTGCAGCTAGAAAGGATGTTTGCTACCAGGCCCAGTCATTTGGAGATGTTAGACTATACTCTTCTTCTACCTAGCCTAGATCTATATCTTAGAATTATCCTGATATATACTTGTTTAAGATGCTAGGATTTCTTTCCACAGCTTTAGTGATCCTTTCAATCTACTTTTGGCATCTATATAGGACATAGCTCTCATACATTTTGCATGCTTTCATGATTTTATCTTTATAACCATCATTAGCTAATTAATGAAAATTTATGTATTTTGCTTGCAAAAGAAAGGAAGAGAAATGATTGCTTGTTTAAATTAATTAAATATACCTAATTTAAAGGAAATAGAGAAAGAACTAAGAAAAGTTAATTTTTTGACACAGGAGGAGAGTTAAGAAAGCCAAGTTTTCTAGCATTTATTATGAAAAATAAGAAAAAAATAATTTTAAACTAAATAAGAGAAAATATTATTAAAATATTAAAAGTAAAATTATTTTGATCTATTTATGTACTCTTGTTGTTCTAGTTATTTGATTTACTTTAGATAAATCATTTCTATTTGATTTTTTATTCAATCATACTTTGCATGGTTTGATCCCATCATGATTTTTAATAATTAATTGATATCAAGCTGAATCTTGAAAAATATTTTACTCCAAATGAAAATCCTAGATAAATAATTTTTGAATCTCATGAAAAATCATTAATAAGTATTTATTTGTTGCTTGACTTGTTGGTTTACTCATACTTAAGCTTTCATGTGATTTTGTTTATTCATGTTTTACGTTGGTATCAAAGAATTCATCCTTAAGTTATGTTTCATAATTTATATCAAATAGATTTTTTTTGTCTTGCACCCCATTGCCTTCTTTTGTCAAAAAGAAAAAAAATATTTTATCTCGAATCTGGTTTTGCATAGCTCATATGATATCTTTTGAGATAAATTCCAAGAATTTCATATCTTTTTTGAACTAAATTAAATGATATTTCTTAAGAAAAGAAAGATCTAAATTTAAATAGTAAATCTATGTATGATTTATTTATAATCTATCAGTATTATAATTTGTATCAAATAGTATATTTTTGCCTTAAATTCTATTGTATTATTTTTTGGCAAAAAAATAGTTGTTTTGTCTCAAATATGAATTTTCATAGCTATATTCTTGCTATTATAATATTTGAGATAAATTCTTGTGATACATTTTTGAATAATTTACTTTAATATCAAAGGAAAGAAAAGTATTTTTAAGATTATATTATTCAAATTTTTAAAGTCTAAAGTTTTTATTAATTAAAATTGAGAAGTACATTTGCATGGCATACTTTTGGACTTTTAGATATTTTTTTTCATTGTAAACATCTTTTGAAGTTAATAAAAAGCAATTTTTTTAAAAAAATCTATGTCTACATAAGTGAATGCTATATTTATTTGAATTAAATACATAATTTAATACTTAATTCACTCAATTGATGCTTGTTCTCTTAAAATTTTGTTTAATTTTAAAATAGCTTTGTTTGCAAAAGTAAGGGAGAGAAAATACCAAAGATAAAATGACCAATCAAATTTGAAAATCTGGGCTTAAAAGTTAAATTAGTATTAGTTAAAGATTAATGTGGTAACAATTAAATATGCTTAACTTGAAAGGAGAGAATAATTTTAAATGTTAAAATCTATTCTATAAGAATTATGAAAAAGAAGGGGAGAAAATATCATATAATGAATTTTCTAATATTCACGAGGAGAGATATTGATTAAGTTAACTAATTTAATTTGATTAAAAATATAATAAATTTGAATATTAATTATAAATTCTCAATCATTTATCTTATAATTTTCTCATTTTGAGCTTTGTTGTATTTGCTTTAATTGATTTTAGACTCTCAATCAACTGCCTTATAGTTGTTAGATATGTGTGCCCTAGAAGCCAGAATTAGCTAACACTTATAATACACTTCTAAGGGCAAAATTATAATTTTAACTATAAATAATAAAATGGATTATTTTCTATCATATATGTGTATTTAGTGTCTGTGATACATCCTTTGAGTTAATGGTAATAATAATTCTTATTTTCAAGAGTTAAAAATTTAAGATAAGAATTTTCATTATTAACTCATAAAATGCTCCTGACCGTAGGATCATCATGAGAATGATGATTGATCCGAAAATTAGTGTACAATTGCTTCTTTATAGTAGATGAGTCTTGAATATATGGTGTAGAGATACCATAGCGAGAGTATAGGTACTCATTAGAGAACGAGAGCACTGAGCGTGACCACCTCGAGTAGTCATAAGGAAGTCTTCCTTCTCATCGATGACTGACTTGAAGCTATAGTAGTGTGTCTGGTTCTTTAATCTAAGGTGCATCGATAGTTCACCTTGAGGGTGTTACAGTTTGACTACACCATGACTCGATCTCCTAGCCATTCGGAACCCTAAGGTGTATGTTGGCTATAGCATATTTATTGTAGGAATTGGATTGCACCAAGATGGAATCTATCTACCTTGGAGGATGAGGAGTAGTCCTATGATGATCATGAGAATTAAGTCCACAAGCCCATGGCCATGGTAGAGAGTGAAATAATAGAAAGAGTTTCTTTTAAGATTTTCACATCGAACTTGAATCGAATGATTAAATCATATGATAGAAATTAGGATTTGATGAGTTCACCTTAACCCTAATCTGATCGAAGCTCAAGATAGAAGAACGTAATCACACAAGTAGTTGCACCGAGAGGTTCATCTTCAGTTTTGATGGGTTACCACCATATACTGTTAGGTGTCACTGGTGGATTTTGGGAGCAATTAGAATGATTTAGATGATTGATAAGTCTGAATCAGAAGAGTTTTGATCCATCGAAAAGAGTTTCGATGATATTGATGAAGGAGATCACTATATATCCCATTATTATATAGAACTGAACATAACTGGGTCACACAAACAATGGTTTGGATCTGGATATCATCAATTAGACTAACCCAATTCAATTGATTTAAATTAGATTCAATTAGGTTCAAGGTATCATGCTAGCACACGATTGAACCAAATATTCTTCTTTTTCTATCATTAAAAGTTATCTCGACTGAGCCAAATGAGTTTGTGCTCACTCAGATATCTTTACTTGGTCTGACTGAAGTTTGTTCAGGTCAGAAAAGGATTGTCTTAATTTATGAGATAAGTTTGAGACAATACCTGCCATTTTCCATCACCTACTAATTCTTGTCCTTTGACTTTAGTAAAACATTGACCTTTGATCCTTGGACATCTGTCCATGTGTTATGCAATCATTGGAGAGCAGATAGGGGCTTGTCCCCTCTCTGGAAATTGGAAAGGAGGGGGTGCACCCCTAGGATGGCGTTCGCCCATGGATAGGGATGCCTGGAGTCTCATATAGATGGGACTCCAGGTTGCTTTTTGGATTCAAACTAGGTGACCCTCACCTATGGACTTTGATAAATCTTAGGTGCCACCTTAGGATGAATCTATGGGTCTCTCATCTGATTGGATCAAGTGATGTCATCCCACCAATCAGATTTAAATCTGATTAAATGAAGCAACGTGATTGGCCGGGGTGATGTGGCACTGCATGGCGCAGTAGGGTCTATATAAAGACCTATCTGCGCCCACTTTTCATAGACTTCTATCCTAGCCATGCCCCAAGGCTGCCCCTCTCCCTCCTCCATGCCATCTTTCTAATCCTCTCTCTTCTCTCCATGCCCAAGGAAGTTGGGCCTTCAAATTAGTGCAATTCAAGTAAGAAAAGGTTGACGAGAAAGGAAGAAGGTAGCACTGTTGTAGAGATGATAGTAGATCTTCGAAAAGAGTTTCGAAGATCCTCCAAATTAGATCTATATCTAATTTTTGGAGAAGAAAAAGAGAAGGAGAAGATCTCTAGATTCAACCTAAGTCGATACTAGTAGAGGCCAGGCGCTTGCGTGACTAGATCCAAAACCTCAGGCAATCAGTAGATCATCAACGGGTAATTAGATTACCCAAAATCAAGGTAAAATTAATTTGAATTTGATTTGATTTAATTTTTTTATTTATTAGATCATAAAATTAGATCTAAAAAATGTTAGATCTGATTAAGATCTAAGAGAAAATTTTTGAAATATGCCTCTCGATTCAATCATATCTTAACGAACCTGATCCTAGAAAGTCATGATTTTCCCTTCAATTGGTATCAGAGCCAGGTTCTTATAAAATTTATTTAGATCTAATTTAATCTAATAAATTTTTGATTTTATATATCACATGAGATGTGATTAGATCTAAAATTAGAAAATTAGAAAATTAAAATTAATTAATCTAGATTTAATATGTATGAGATATATAACTAGACTAGGAATAGAATTATTCTATGTGTAATCTAGTATAATCATAATTTTTATTTGATTAAATATAATTTTTAGATTTATTTATTTACTATTTTTTGATTTTATAAATATTATAATCAGATCTAAAAATAGAAAATAAATTTAATTTAATTTATTCATATGAGACATGATAGTTGCATGTTTAGACTAGTTGTAGAATAGTTCTACAATAGGGTCTAGATTAAATTTTATTTGATAAGATTAAATTTAAATTTAATTTTTTAGATAATTATGAGATAATTTAGATCTGAAAAACATGCATGGATGATACATGAGATGTATGCAAAACATATTTTAATTAGATCAATTTTCTTATATAAGATATATGCTTTGATCAAATTAGTTTTTGTAGATTAGTTGTATTTCTGATTAAGGCGTTCCCCTTGGCCGTCCGATCATAAGAACAAAGTAGGGCTTAAATACCCTCTCCTCCCATTCAATGGAGTGTTCTTATGATGTGTAGGGGTGCTGCGCGTTCGTCCTTAATCAGAAATTGAAAACTTACTTTTTACAAAACCCTAGATCCTGAAACCCTAGAATCTTATTTGCATGTTTTGTTTTTGAACCTTAAACTTAATTAAGAATTAAGAATATGAAACATATTAGGTCTAAAATTGAGAATTTTCAGATCTAAGATATGTTCATAAAATTGGGTTCGGGCTTGGGTAGCTTAATTAGGTCTAGCGGTTGATCAAACCAAATCAAGAGTTGGTTAGATGGGATCAACAATGCTTAAATTGACTAGCCTAATAGGATTAAGTCTGGGTCAAGATCGAGTCACATGAGTGATCGAAAGCTAAGACCTAATTAGGCTCAGTGGTTAGAGTCTGGATTGTAGGCTAACCCGATTGGTTCTGGCTCAATAATTTGGTGTCTAAGGTAAGTTTGGCAGATACGATCGACTGGTTTTTAATTGGGAGCTACTCGACTCGAATGCGTTCTTGTCGAGTTAATGGCATATCCCTTCCACCGGTCTCACTTACCTGGCCATGTTTGTTGACTCAGTTCTGATCTGAGGTGGTCAATAATTCGAGCTAACCCATGCCACTAGGTTAGTCATAATGGTTATGACTATGTCAAGTCTAGTTTAATGAGACCTGAATCAAATCTTCCTAAGAAAAGATTAAGTCTAAGGTCTTCCACCATTGTAGATGTGCGGGCCCTTTTCCGGGGTTGATTGTTCTCGACTGGATACAGTGGCTCAGTTGCACCGGAAGATGCAACCATGTCTATTAGGCATTGGATGCTACAGGCTGGAGGATGAATTGGGCTCAATATTTTGGATACGGTGAGAGACTCAATTAGGAATCCAATCTGTGCAAATGGTGGGTCTGACTTAACTAAGGAGTGGATCAATATTCCAGACACGGTGAGATTCATGAATTAGAGACCAAGATTGGGTGCACCATGATTAGAGAATCATTGAACAAGAGTTGTTCACTCATTGGCTAACCCATCACCAATAACTATTAGGTGAGGTGATGAGTCAGTCGGTGGGACTGGACCACCCACTAGAAATCAGTAATCGTAGAGATTTTCGCATCTCTACAAAGGAAGTATACGGATCTAAGAAAATAGTGGAAGCTAATTTGTTTAAAAGTAAAAATTTCTAAACAAATTGGTTAAGTTTTAATTACAGTATCTAACTAGAAACTTTGACTCTCTATAGAAAAATGTCTGCATCCAACCCACTAGCACGAGTCCTGGACATCCATAGACTGATCGGACCAAATTATAAGGATTGGCTCTGAAACTTCAAAATTATTTTGGATTTTGAGAAGTTAACTCATGTATTAGATTAGGACCCTCTCACTTTACCAGCTCGTCCATCCGTTGAATAGAGAGCATATCTGGATAAGTGGATAGACAATGATAACAAGGCCAGATACTGCATGTTGGGCTCGATGTTTGATGAACTTCAGCGCCAACATGAAGATATCAAGACTACTCGCCAAATGTTGGCTCACCTATAGGAGATGTTTGGTGAACAAGAGTCGCGCAGCCAAGTATCAAGTCACTAAACGACTGTTCAAGACTAAGATGCATGATGGGCAGTTAGTCCAAGATCATTATATGATGATGATCAAGGACATAAAAGAGCTTGAGAAGCTCGGAGTGAGGTTGGACTTGGATCCATAGAATGATATAATTCTGCAATCCTTGACTGATGCGTATGGGCAGTTCATCATGAACTACCATATGCATAAACTTCAAAATTCCTTGGCCGAACTTATGAACATGCTGGTTACCACTGAGCTTTCCATGAAAGGTTCTAAAGGCTCAGTACTTGCTATGGAATGGACTTCTTCCAAGAGAAAGTCTTTTGGAAAGAAGAAAAAGTCTATGAAAAAGTAGAAGGTGGAAGGAGGAAAGAAGAAAAAGGCAGAGTTGAAGAAGAAGGCTGCTGACAAAGGAAAGTGTTTCCATTGCAACAATGATGGCCACTAGAAGCGGAACTGCCCTACTTACCTGGCCACCCTAAAGAAGAAGGAGGCAGGTCCTTCTGGAGGTATGCTCATTATTGAGTCTAACCTTACGGTTTCTTCTGCATCCAGTTGGGTGCTTGACTCTGGTTCTAGTGCTCACTTATGCACTTCCATGCAGGGTCTTGAGGATAGCAGGAGGCTGAGGGATGGTGAGATGATCCTGCACGTCAAAAATGGAGCAAGAGTTGCTGCCGTGGCCGTGGGAACATACCCTCTTCGACTACCATCTGGTTTAGACTTAGTATTAAAAGACTGTTATTATGTGCCTGCAGCTAGCAGGAATTTGATTTCTATTTCTTGCTTAGCATTAGAAGGCTATGTGATTAGTTTTCTTAAGGACCATTGTAACATTCTTTATGAAAGAAATAAAATTGCAAATGGTTTCCTTATTAATGGTCTTTATCAGTTACATATTGATGTACCTGTTTTTAACTATCGAGCAAAATGTGAATGCCATAAAACAAAACCTAGGGATAGTCCAAATGATAGGTATCTATGGCACCTAAGATTAGGTCATATAGCAGAAGATAGGTTAACAAATTGGAGAAAAATTGGGCTATTGAGTCCATTGACTTTCGAGTCATATCCAACTTGTGAATCCTGTCTTCAATGGCAAAATGACTAAACTCCCTTTTGTTAGGACATGGGGAAAGGGCCACAGATCTTCCTTGCCCTAGTACATACTGATGTGTGCGGCCCATTTGATGTGCCGGCTAGAGGCAATTTTGTCTACTTCATTAACCTTTATCGATGATCTATCTAGGTATGGGTATGTGTATCTTATGAGACACAAGTCTGAAGCTTTTGAAAAGTTTCAAAGAATTCAGACATGAAGTAGAAAAAGTAAATTGGAAAACCCATTAAGGTTCTTCGATCAGATCGAGGAGGTGAATACCTTAGTCCGTAATTTTTTAGACTATCTCAAGAAAAATGGCATAAGTCTCTCAATGGACTCCACCAGGAACACCTCAACATCAATGGAGTTTCAGAATGGAGGAATCGGATCTTATTAGATATGGTCTGATCCATGATGAGCTTCACAGACCTTTCCCTGATTTTCTTTGGGAGACACTCATTGTTAACTTCAATATACTTACTGAATAGGGTTCCTTCTAAAACCGTTCCTACCACACCGTATGAGATATGGCATGGTAAGAAACCAAGTCTGAGTCATCTCAGAATTTGGGGTTGTCCGGCTCATGTCAAAAGACAACAAGCGGACAAGTTAGACTTTAGGTCCTTTAGAGCTCGATTCATAGGATATCCTAAAGAGTCATTAGGATACTATTTCTACATTTCCAGAAGATCACAATGTGATTGTGAGTCGACATGCCATTTTTCTTGAAAAATAGTTTATTCAAGATAGCGGCATTGAAAATCAGATTAAGCTTGATGAGAAAGTCTCACAAGAGCAACGAGCTAAGGACCAAATGGAACCAAATCAGGTTGAGCCAATAAGAATTCACTACCTCCTCCACCTCGTAGATCGAAAAGAAGTTTTCCATCCCCCTGAAGAGGATACTTAGGTATTATTTCAGAGGATGTAGAGAAAATGTTCCTCGTAGGTAATGGTGCTCATGGTGATGATCCCAAAATCTATAATGAGGCGATATCAGATATCGACTTCGAGAAATGGTTAGAGGCAATGAAGTCAGAAATTGACTCGATGCACTCAAACCAAGTCTGGACCTTGGTAGATCCACCTAGAAGGTATAGTACCTATTGGGTGTAAATGGATCTTACAAGAGAAAGATTGGTGCAGATGGAAATGTGGAGACATTCAAGGCTAGATTAGTGGCAAAAGGTTATAGTCAATGCGAAGGCATTGACTATCAAGGATACCTTTTCACCAGTGCTATGCTAAAATCCATCCGCACATTGCTTGCTGTTGCAGCCTATTTCGATTATGAAATATGGCAAATGGATGTGAAAATGGCATTCTTAAATGGATATCTTGAGGAAGATATCTATATGGAACAGCCGCTAGGTTTCACATCCAGTGATGACTGATCACAAGGTTATGCAAGCTGCAAAGGTCCATATATGGACTTAAGCAAGCATCTCGGAGCTGGAATACTCATTTTCAATGATGTGATCAAAATAGTTTGGTTTCATCAAAAATGAAGGAGGAACCATGTGTTCTTCAAAAAGGTCAGTGGGAGCACTGTTGTCTTCCTCGTATTGTACGTGGATGACATCCTCCTTATTGGGAATGATATTCCCATGTTGACCATAGTTAAAATATGGTTATCTAAAGAATTCTCCATGAAAGACCTAGGAGAAGCATCCTTTATTCTGAGAATTAAGGTCTATAGAGATAGACCGAATAGGATGCTAGGACTTTCACAGAAGATGTACATAGAGGAAGTACTAAAGAGGTTTAGTATGGAAAACTCTAAGAGGGGTTTAGTACCCTTCAGACATGGCATTCATCTTTCCAAGAAGATGTGCCCTAGCACACCTGAGGAAATAGAATGCATGAGCAAGATCCCTTATGCTTCAGCAATAGGGAGCCTCATGTATGCCATGTTATGTACACGACCTGATATAGCCCATGCCGTGAGTGTCACGAGCAGATATCAGTCGAATCCAAGTGAAGAACACTGGACTTTTGTGAAATGTATCCTTAAGTACTTGACAAGAACTAAGGATATGTTGTTGGACTTTGGCAATGGAGAACTCCAAGTCCAGAGGTATACAGACTCGGATTTTATGTCCGATGTAGATAATCGAAAGTCAACATCGGAGAGTCTATTTTGATGTAATGGTGAAGCTGTCAGTTGGAAAAGTTCCAAGCCGACAGTGATAGCAGATTTCACCATGGAAGTAGAATATATCACTACGTTAGAAGCTGCAAAAGAGGCATTCTGGTATAAGAAGTTTGCTGCAGAGATTGGAGTGATGCCATCAGATGCCATTCCTCTGTACTATGACAATAATGGCGCCATAGTCCTTGCTAAGGAGCCAATATCTCACTAGAAATTTAAGCACATTGAGCGGCGATACAACCTCATCCGCGATTACCTCGAGAAGGATTACGTTGAGGTCAAGAGAGTCGACTACGTAGATAATGCGGTGGACCCGCTTACAAAGTTATTGGGCCAGCAGAAGATCGAAGCCCATCTTAAGAAGATGGGACTTAGATTTGTAGCCAATTGATTTTAGGTCAAGTGAAAGTTTGTTAGATATGTGTGCCCTAGAAGCCAGAATTGACTGATACTTGTAATATACTTCTAAGGGCAAAATTATAATTTTGACTATAAATAATAAAATGGATTATTTTCTATCACATATGTGTATTTAGTGTCTATGATACATCCTTTGAGTTAATGATAATGATAATTCTTATTTTCAAGAGTTGAAAATTTAAGACAAGAATTTTCATTATTAACTCATAAAATGCTCCTGACCGTAGGATCATCATGAGGATGGTGATTGATCTGGAAGGTTAGTGTACAATCGCTTCTTTATAGTAGATGAGTCTTGAGTCTATGGTGTAGAGACACCAGAGTGAGAGTACAGGTACTCATTAGAGAATGAGGGCACTGAGCGTGACCACCTCGAGTAGTCATAAGGAAGTCTACCTTCTCATTGATGACTGACTCGAAGCTGCAGTGGTGTGTCTGGTTCTTTGACCTGAGGTGCATCGGCAGTTCACCTTGAGGGTGTTATAGTTTGACTACACCATGACTCGATCTCCTAGCCATTGGAACCCTGAGGTGTATGTTGGCTATAGCATGTTCATTGTAGGAATTGGATTGCACCAAGATGGAATCTATCTACCTCGGTGGATGAGGAGCAGCCCTATGATGATCATGAGAATCAAGTCCATAAGCCCATGGCCATGGCAGAGAGTGAAATAATAGAAAGAGTTTCTATTAAGGTTTTCACATTGGACTTGAATCGAATGATTAAATCATATGATAGAAATTAGGGTTTGACGAGTTCACCTTAACCCTAATCTGATCGGGAGCTCAAGATAGAAGAACTTAATCACACAAGTAGCTGCACCTGAGAGGTTCATCTTTAGTTTTGATGGGTTGCCACCATATACTGCTAAGTGTCACTGGTGGATTTTGGGAGCGATTAGAATGATTTAGATGATCGATCATTCTAAGTTGTTTGAATCAAAAGAGTTCTAATCCATCGAAAGGAATTTCGATGATATTGATGATGGAGATCACTACGTATCCCATTACCATACAGAACTAAATCTAACTAGATCACACAAATAAGGGTTTGGATTTGGATATCATCAATTGGACTAACCCAGTTCAATTGATTTAAATTAGATTCAATTAGGTTCACGGAAATCATGCTAGCACATGATTGAACCTAACATTCTCCTTTTTCTATCATTAGAAGTTGTCTTGACTGAGCCAAATGAGTTTGTGCTCACTCAGATACCTTTACGTAGTATGACTGGAGTTTGTCCAGGTCAAAAAAGGGTTATCTTAATTTATGAGATAAGTTTGAGACAACACCTGCCATTTTTTGTTACCTTCTAATTCTTGTCCTTTGACTTTGGTCAAACGTTGACCTTTGACCCTTGGACATCTGCCCATGTGTCATATGCTCATTGGAGAGCAGATAGGGGCTTGTCCCCTCTCTAAAAATCGAAAAGAAGGGGGTGCATGCCTAGGATGGCGTTCGCCCATGGATAGGGACGTCTGAAGTCCGATACGGATGGAACTCTAGGTTGCTTCTTGGATTCAAACTAGGTGACCCTCACCTATGGACTTTGACCAGTCTTAGGTGCCACCTTAGGATGAATCTATGGGTCTCTCATCTGATTGGATCAGATGATGTCATCCCACCAATCAGATTTAAATCTAATTAAATGAAGCAATGTGATTGGCCGGCGTGATGTGGCACTGCATGGCACAGCAGGGTCTATATAAAGACCTATCTGCACCCACTTTTTATAGACTTCTCTCCTAGTCACACCCCAAGGCTACCCCTCTCCCTCCTCCATGCCACCTTTCTGATCCTCTCTCTCCTCTCCACACCCAAGGAAGTTGGGCTTTCAGATTAGTGCGATTCAAGCAAGAAAAGGCTAACGAGAAAGAAAGAAGGCAGCACTACTGTAGAGACGACAGCAGATCTTCGAAAGGAGTTTCGAAGATCCTCCAAATTAGATTCAGATCTAATTTTTGGAGAAAAAAAAGAAAAGAAAAAGATCTCCAGATCCAGCCTGAGTGGATACTGATAGAGGTCAGGTGCTTGCATGGCTAGATCCAGAACCTCAGGCAATCAGCAGATCATCAACGGATAATTAGATTACCAAGAATCAAGATAAAATTAATTTAAATTTGATTTAATTTAATTTTTTTATTTATCAGATCATAAAATTAGATCTAAAAAATGTCAGATCTGATTAGGATCTAAGAGAAAATTTTTGAAATATGCCTCTTGATCCAATCAAATCTGAACGAATCTGACTCCGAAAAATCATGATTTTCCCTTCAATAGTTTTCTTAAATTATGCTTACATATAGTTATTAAATTTGATTTACTTAATTTGAAGTAGCATCAGATGAATAAATTAATTTTCATTATCAAAAATTATTTATGAATTTAAATTTTATTCATATGCTGATTTGCATAGACATTCTTGATATTCTTGGAGTTTAATTGAATTGAAAATTCTTCTGACTCTTAGAAATAAATTTATAAAATTTTTAATGTACAGTGTAAGATCTTTATAAAATTATTTTTAGCTCTGATACTATCTTTTATACTCTTTCTATACATATCTTTGCAAAGTTTATTTTACTGAAACTTCTTGAGAAAAGTAAAGAATAAATATTAAAATTGATGTCAATTTTTTTTAATATTATACTTATTTTATTTGAAAATCTCTACTTTTTAAAATTAAACTAAAAATCTAAATTGATAGTATCAAATAGAATTTTAGCATCGAACATACTTTACATGGTATCAAATATACTAAAATATCTTGAAAAGCTCTGTCCCTTAATATTGACTTAAAAAATCTGAATTTAAAACTTTTAGAAAGGGGGATAGTGATATCAATATAAATTTGATATCAAACATGCTTATTTTCATATTAAATATTCCATAAAATTTAAATTTAATATCCTCTTGAAATTAAATCAAAATTTTTTGAATTTGATATATTTTTTTATTTTGATTGATTTTGATGATATGTTTCAATGATTTGTTTGATGCATAAAGATTAAATATATATATATAGATATGTATATATATATATATGTATATATATATATATATATATATATATATATATATATATATATATATATATATATATATATATATATATATATATATATATATTATGCTTGACTTTTTTGTTTAAAACTTTGAAAAGCTCCATTCCTCTTAAAGCTTAAAATTACATATTTGATAAAGAGTTATACTTATTCATACTTTGATATTTGAATTCAAGTACATTTTTGAAAGAGAGCCGATGTCTTAAGCATATTTTAAATCCAAAGATAAGTTTTCAAAGAAAGATGATTCATTTGATTTTATTTTTTGAATTTGTTGCATCTCTTATTTGATACACTCTTACATCTTATTGATTTTGATGGTTTTTCTTAATCCTTTCTATAAGCTTTTTAATGTTATCAAAAATAGAAAGAAGAATGCTGAGTATATGCTTAATGAATTGATGCTTAAAATACTCAATAATTTGATGCTTGAAACCTTAATACTCATTTATTTGAATTGAGATATTATAGTGTAATGAGTATATAAAACATATATAATGAACTAAAGATAAATTAAAAATATTCATGAAGTATGCATTCATGTGTTTAGTCAATTACTTTATCACATATGTTGGCTAATTTTGATTGTATGTGGTGCTTATTGAAGGAAAAAATCATGTTTCCTGGCACAGGATCATTCAGATCTGAATAGATCTAAAAAAATATTTCAAATTTTTTTTTCTTAGATAATAATCAAATCTGAGACATCTCGAATCTGATCCTTTAAGATCTAATATTAAGATTAAAAATTTAATTTAATTTAATTTAATTTCATACCTTATTTTTGGGTAATCAGATTACCCTATGATGATTCTGATCTATCCTGAGGTTCTGAAAGGAGCCATGCAAGTGCCTGATCTCTACCAATATCTACTCAGACAGGATCTGAAAGTCTTCTTCTTCTAAATCTACTCTTCGAAAATCAAATCTGGATCTGATCTTGAAGTTCTTCAAAACTCTTTTGAAGAGGCAGCGGTCATTTCTTTCAGCAGTGCTGTCTTCTTCCAGATCTAAGCACCTTTCTCCTTTGGATTGCACTTGAACCTGTGCCCAACTCCTTGAGCATGGAGAGGAGAGGGAGAGGATCAGAAGATGGCATGGAATATATGTGGGCAGCCTTGCAGTGTGGAGAATGGGATAAGCACTCTAACCCTAGGTGCAGATAGGATTTAAATAGACCTTGCTGCGCCATGTAGTGCCACATCATCCCAGCCAATCAGAGGCCTTCATTCAATTAGATCTAAATTTGATTGATGGGATGATGTTATTTGATCTAATCGGATGAGTGCCCCTTCGAAATCCACATAGGTGGTGCCTAAACTGGATAAACCTAATCTATTTGGCGCCTAGGTGTTTAAACCTATCAAAACACCCTAGAGTCCCATCTATGTGGGACTCCATCTCTTATCCACATGGGGCACACGCCTAGGGTGGTGTGTGCCCTCTCTCTTGCATCATTTAGTAGGAGAACAAGAGCCCCAGATGCTCTCCTATAGGTGCATGACACATGGCCCTCAGGGTCCATAGTTGACCTATGTCCAAAAAATAGGAATTAGCAAGTGATAGGAATTAGCAAGTATTTTCTTAAATCCATCTAATAAATTAAGATAATCCTTTTTTGATCTAGACAAACTCCAGTAAGACTAAGAAAAGGTTTCTGAGTGAGCCCAAATAAATTTGGCTCAGTCGAGATGAACCTAAGTGATTAGAAAAAAGAGAATGTTAGGCTCATCGTATGCTAGCATGATTTCCTTGAACATAATCGGATCTAATCCAAATAAACTAAACTTGGTTAGTCTAATTGATGATATCCAAACCCAAATCTTTATTTGTGTGACCTAGCTAGGTTCAGTTCCATATGGTAATGAGATATGGCATGATCTCTATCATCGACATCATCGAAACACCTTTCGATGGATCAGAACTTTTTTGATTCATACAATTAGAATGATCGATCATCTAAATTATTCTAATTGCTCTCAAAATCCACCAATGACACCTAGCAGTATATGGTGGCAACCCATCAGAACTAAAAGTGAACCTTTCAGTGTAGCTACCTACGTGATTGAGTTTGTTGCCCAAGGATGGCTACCCAAGAGGAGGTGTGAATTAGGTATTTTAAATTTTAAGCTTATGACGTAAGTAGATTGATCTAATTAAATGCCATCAAATAAGCTTTATAATATGCAGTGAATAAAAGTAATAAAGCAAAAGCATACAATCACAAACATAAATTTTATAGTAGTTTGGTGCCAAACTCAGCACCTACGTCCACTCTCCAAGTATACTCCTTGGGAATTCAGCTATAATTCTCAATAAGAATTATAGTTCAATTATTTTTTAGATTCATAATCAAATCCAGTTGGTTTTTCCTAGATCACCAACCAAAATCTCACAAGATTGTTTTCTGGACTCACAATCAATCCAGTTGGTTTTTCTTGGATCACCAACCAAAACCTCATAAGTGATTGTTTATCTTTAGGCTAATAGTCAACCTCGATTGGTTTTACCCTTGGCTTATCAATCAAATCAATATAACATCCAACTCAAGGATTGGACTAACCCAAGTATCTCACCCCAAGAAACTTGAAACAAAAAGAAGAATACAAAATAAAACAAACTCTTTGAAGCACAAGAGAGGAAGATTTAAGTTGCTTTGCTTGTAGGATTGATTTCTTCTCCTTGAATGATTGAGAGATTATGAGGCTCCTAGATTCTCTTCACTCTTGCTCTCACTTGCTTGAGGATGATTTGTAGTGAAAGGATAAAAGATCACTATGAAAATAATTTCTTCTCTTCTCTTTTTAGCTCACTCCTTAACTTTCTTAAAGAATGCTAAATATGCTCACAAAAAACTTTTTCTTAATGCTCCAAGTGTTTCCTTATATACTCCAGAGGTTTTCCACCATTATAAGTCATTAATATAGGCTTTTGGAGGTGATCTAGCCATTGGAGAAGAGAAAATAGTCATTGAAAAGCTTGTGGAATGAAAAAGCTGCAAAACTGAAAACTAGCCATTACAGGCACTGGGCTGGCTCAGTTTTAAACTGGGTTGGCTTAGTCAAAACTAGGTTGACTTAGTTTTCAGTTGGATTGGCTCAGTTTCAAAAATTCTAAAATACTATTTATATTTTCTTCTATTGTCTGAGACTAGGATGGCTCACTTTCTGACTAGGTCGGCCTAGTTACATTGGGTCGGCTCAATTTTAAGCTAGGTCGGCTCAGTCCTTTGGGTCATAAAAATTTTACTTTCTATGCTTTATCTTCTGTTTTCACTAAGACTAGGTCGGCTCAGTTTTAGATTGAGTCAGTCCAGTTTGCGTGCTATGCGTGTCAAAGACTGTTTGTAACCTTTCTTTTCCAAATTGATTTATAGACTAGATTTGCCTTTTTGACTTAATTTAACCTTCATTAAAATATCGGAAAATACTTGAAAAATTATGAGTACTTAAAATTTTGAAACTGCACATCTTCATGAGCATAGTTAGATTTTATAACTTATACTCAAAACTTTTTGTCATCATGAAAATCAAACTTTGGATCAATAATCTCCCCCTTTTTGATGATGACAAAACTTTTGTGTATATGCAAAATAATATATAGTAAGTTTCTAATAAAAATATATTTATGATGTATGAAACCGTTTAAACAATAAGAACATACTTCATTCTATATAGGCTCAAGCATATACTCAATAATAATTCTCCCCCTTTTTGACAGCATCAAAAAGAATAACTCTAAAGAAAGGTTATCAATAAAATCAGGAAAGTAAAATAATCTAAAAATATTAACCTCCCCCTTAATATTATAGTTAGTTGAGTTTAATTTTTATTCAAAATTTGCTCCTCCTTACTATATGCCATATTTCTTAATTTTATTTCTTGCTTACTCTTGATCAATTCATGTCCTTAATGAATTTTATTTCTTATAACCAAATTCATATCACATCATGAAAAATATTACAAGATTTTCAGTAATTTAATATGTTAAATTCACTTTCTTCATCTACCAAATTTTTGCCTCCTTTTTGTTGTTATATGTATTTACTATAATTCAAGGTACCAATTAAGTTTGAAAATATTTCTTTAAGAAATTCATCTTATCAAACAAATATGTCAATATTTTAGATTGATCTTAAACTCTAATCATGAGAGTTCATAAATCAATTTTACTCAATATATCTTCAATCATAATCAATTATAATAGTCAATCAAAATGACATCATCAAAATCAATAAGATAAAACATTGAATCACTTGACATCCAATTGGCGGTATGATAATCAATATAATCCAGATTAGGTCAAAAGGAAACTAGATAAGGGCTTTAAAGGTTTACATTAAAAAAAATAATTCAAGCAAGAAATTATCATATGCATACATATTAATTTATGAATTTAATCAATCAAAGTTTTTTTTTTTTTTTTTGAACAATCATTGATGGTATGATGAGAAAGACTTAAATTTTATCGAACACCATCCTCCATCTATTTTGAATTCTAATCATCCATTTCTTAAGAATTTGCTTCATTTATTTCATTGGATGCTTGGCATACCTACAAAAATTAGTTGCTAATTTTTGGTACCCAAGTCCTCTTGGGTCCATGGAGGTTAGAGCACATGGTTCCTTTTGGAACCCAAATTTGTTTGATTAAAGTTTGACCAATTCTTTTAATATTATAATCTAAAATTTTGTGGCCAACTTGGTTACATTTGAAGCAAATAATAGAAAGATTTTTAGGTAAAACTCTAGGATTATAGCCAATTCCCACTTTATTAGAAATAGCTTTTTGATTGTTTAATATTACTTGAAGCTTTTGTGAACCAAGTGTAAACTTTTCAAGCATGGATTTTAAATTTTCAATCTCTTTTGTTAATTTTGCATTTTCTTCCGAAAGAGATTTTTTAGATTTTAAAAGCTTTTCTTTTTCTTTGACTAAGAATTTTTTAGATTTTGAAAAGGTTTGTTTTTCATCAACTAAAGTTTTCTTTTCTTCAACCAAATTCTCAAGCTCCTTATTCAACTTAACAGGTTCTTCAACTAAAGATTTTGAGATACATTTCTTTATCTTTAGCCAAAGTATCATTTTCTATTAAAATATCTTCTTTTTTTAATAAGAGTTTACTCTTTTCATTAGCTAAAAGAAGATTAGATTTTTTGAGTTTCTTATTTTTCAGCTTTAATTTCTTAAATCCGTTCATTAAGTCATTAAAGGCTTCAAATAATTCATCAAAAGAAAATTTGAAAGAGTTCTCATTGTTTACCTCATTGTTGTGAGCTATCAAGCATAGATTTATTTCTTCTTCACTTGAGGATGACTCTTCTTCATAATTTGAGCTCTTTTTCAGTAGGATGTAATCCTTTTTATGTTTTCTAAATTAATTCATTTCTTCTTCTTTTCTTCTTGGTTCAGAATTTTTCTTCTTTCTCATAAATTTTATTAATCTTCTTATAATCACCGACATTTCTTCGTTGTCTTTCGAATCCTTGGTAGAGTTACATGAACTTTCTTCAATGGCCGATGACTTGAGTGCAGGAGTTGTCTTCTTCATCTTTTCCTCCTTCATACTTTGGTTCATATTAAGCTCATGTGTCATGAGCGATCCGACTAGCTCTTCCAAAGCAAGCTTGCTAAGATCCTTGGCTTCTTGGATTGCCATTACTTTTGCTTCCCAAGACTTTGGTAGGGACCTAGGAATTTTGTATACAAGATCACTGTTAGAATAGCCTTTTCCAAGACTCTTTAACTCATTTGTAATTTTAATAAACCTTGTAAATATATCACTTATTATCTCATGAGGTTCCATTTTAGACAACTCATATTTATGAACCAACATGTTTATTTTAGATTCTTTGACTTGACTTGTACCCTCATGGGTCACTTCAAGTCTATTCCAAATCTTTTTGCAGATAAACATATTGATATTCTATTAAATTCATTATAATCTAATGCACAATATAAAATATTAATAGCTTTAGCATTTAATTGAGCTAGCCTTTTATCTTGCTCATTCCAATCTTTTTCAGGGCACACATAAGTCATTGACAATCGTTATGGATATGTGAGGACCATTGAGTATGATATTCCACATGTCATAATCTTGTGCTTAAATAAAGATTCTCATTCTAGTTTTCCAATAAGTGTAGTTGGTGCCATTAAAAAATGGAGGTCTAATGGTTGAGTGTCCCTCACTCAACAAAGAACCAAATGAATCAGTCATAAAATCTTTAGCTCTTGGACCATTAGGTCAACAACTAATATTAGAGCACCTACTTTGATATAACTTATTGCCCAAGGATGGCTACCCAAGAGGGAGAGTGAATTGGATATTTTAAATTTTAAGCCTATGATGTAAGTAGATTGATCTAATTAAATGCCAATAAATAAGCTATATAATGTGCAATGAATAAAAGTAATAGAGAAAAAGTATACAATCACAAACATAAATTTTATAGTGGCTTGGTGCCAAATTTAGCACCTACGTCCACTCCCTAAGTATATCCCTTGGAAATTCAACTATAATTCTCAATAAGAATTATAGTCCAATTATTTTTCGAGCTTACAATCAAACCCAATTGGTTTTCCTCAGATCACCAACCAAAATCTCATAAGATTATTTTCCAAGCTCACAATCAACCCAATTGGTTTTTTTCAGATCACCAACCAAAACCTCACAAGTTATTATTTTTCTCTAGGCTAACAATCAACCCCGATTGGTTTCACCCTTAGCTCACCAATCAAACTAATACAATGTCCAACTCAAGGCTTAAACCAACCCAAGTTTCTCACCCTTAGAAACTTGAAACAAAAAGAAGAATACAAAATAAAACAAACTCTTTGAAGCACAAGAGAAGAAGATTTAAGTTGCTTTGCTTGTAGGCTTGATTTCTTCTCCTTGAATGATTGAAAAATTATGAGGCTCCTAGATTCTCTTCACTCTTGCTCTCACTTGCTTGAGGATGATTTATAGTGGAAGGATAAAAGATCACTTTGAAAATAATTTCTTCTCTTCTCTTTTCAGCTCACTCCTTAGCTTTCTCAAAGAATGCTCAATATGCTCTCAAAAAACTTTTTCTTAATGCTCCAAGTATTTTCTTATATACTCTAAAGGTTTTCCACTATTACAAGTTACTAACATATGATTCTGGAGGTGATCTAGCCATTGGAGAAGAGAAAATAGTCATTGGAAAGTTTGTGGGATGAAAAAGCTGTAAAACTAGAAACTAGCCATTACAGACACTGGGCCGGCTTAGTCTTAAACTGGATCGGCTTAGTCAAAATTAGGTCGGCTCAGTTTTCAGCTTGATCAGCTCAGTCTCTGAAATCTTGAAATACTATTTCTATTTTCTTCTATTGTTTGAGACTAGGATGACTCACTTTCTGACTGGGTCAGCCTAGTTACACTGGGTCGGCTCAGTTTTCAATTGGGTCGGCTCAATTTTTTGGGTCTTGAAAATTTTACTTTCATGCATTGTCTTCTATTTCTACTGAGACTAGGTCGGCTCAGTTTTAGACTGGATCAGTTCAGTTTGTGTGCCATGCATATCGAAGACTGTTTGTAACCCTTTCTTTTTCAAATTGATTTATTGACTTATGACTTAATTTAACCTTCATTAAAATATCAAAAAATACTAAAAAAATTATGAGTACTTGGAATTTTGAAACTGCACATCCTCATGAGCATAGTTAGATTTTATAACTTATACTCAAAACTCTTTATCGTCATCAAAATCAATCTTTGGGTCAACAGGTTTCTTCTATCTTGAGCTCTGACTAGATTAGGGTTAAGTTGAACTCGTCAAACCCAATATCAATTATATGAATTAATCATTCAATTTGAGTTCTATGTAAAAACCCTAATAGAAACTCTTTCTATCATATTCACACTGCCATGACCATGGGCTTATTGATTCAATCTCATGATTATCATAGGGCTACTCCTCATCTTCCGAGGTTGATAGATCCTCTATTGGTGTAATTCAATTTCTATAATGAATATGCTATAGCCAACATACACCTCAGGATTCTAAATGGCTAGGAGACCAAGTTATTGTATAGTCAAACTATAACACCCTTAAGGTAAACTGTCAATGCACCTCAGGTTAAAGAACCATAGACACCACCACAGCATTGAGCCAGTCATAGATGAGAAGGTAGACTTCCTTATGACTACTCGAGATGGTCACGCTCAGTGCCCTCATTCTCTAAAGAGTACCTATACTCTCACTCCAGTATCTCCACATCGTAGACTCAAGATAAATCTATCCTAAGAAAGTGATTGTATACCAATCTTTCGGATTGATCACTATCCTCGTGATGATCCTACGGTCAAGAGCAGTTTATGAGTTAATTATGAAAATTCATGTCTTAAATTTTCAACTCTTGAAAATATGAACTATCATTACCATTAACTCAAAGGATGTATCATAGATACTTTAAATACACACTATGATAGAAAATAATTCTTTTATTAATTTATAGTCAAAATTATAAAATTGCCCTTGAAAGTGTATTACAAGTGTTAGCCAATCTGACTTTTATGGCACACATCTAAGAAACTCCCACTTGACCTAAAGCCAATTGGCTATAAATCTAAGTTCCATCTTCTCAAGGTGGGCTTCAATCTTCTGCTGGCTTAATGGCTTTGTCAATAGATCAGCCATATTATCTACAGTGTCAACTCTCTTGACCTCGACGTATCCCTTCTTATGATACTCGTGGATGAGGTGATATCGCCGCTCGATATACTTGAATTTTTGGTGAGATCTCAGCTCCTTAGCTAGGATTATGGCACCATTATTATCGCAGTATAGAGGAATGACATCTGATGGCATCACTCCTAGCTTTGTGGCAAACTTCTTATATCAGAATGCCTCTTTTGCAGCCTCCAACACAGCGATGTACTCTGCTTCCATGCTGGAATTTGCTATCATAGTCTACTTGAAACTCTTCCAGCTAATAGCACCACCATTACACACAAACAAACTTTCAGATGTCGACTTTCGATCATCTATATCAGATATAAAGTCCGAGTCAGTATAACCCTGGACTTGGAGTTCTTCATTATCAAAGACTAGAAACATATCCTTAGTCCTTCTTAAGCACTTAAGTATATTTTACAGAAGTCCAGTGCTCTTCACCTAGATTTGACTGATACTTAGTCGTGACACTCACAACATGGGCAATATCAAGTCGCATACATAGCATGGCATACATGAGGCTCCCTATTGCCAAAGCATAGGGGATCTTGCTCATGCATTCAATCTCCTCAAGTGTGTTGGGACACATCTTCTTAGAGCAATGAATGCCATGTCTGAAGGGTACCAACTCCCTTTTAGAGTTTTCCATGCTAAATCTTTTTAGCACCTCCTTTATGTATATTTTCTATAAGAGACCCAGCATCCTATTCGGTCTATCTCTATAGACCTTAATTCCTAAAATAAAGGATGCCTCTCTTAGATCTTTCATAAAGAATTTCTTGGACATCCACATTTTGATTGTAGTCAACATGGAAATATCATTCGTAATTAGGAGGATGTCATCCACATACTGTACGAAAAAGACAACAATGCTCCTATTGATCTTTTTGAAAACACAGGGCTCCTCCTTATTCTTGATGAATCCAAATGATTTGATTACATCATTGAAATGAGCATTCTGGCTCGGAGATGCTTTCTTAAGTCCATATATGGATCTTTATAGCTTGCATATCTTGTGATTATTATCACTGGATGTAAAACCTAATGGTTGTTTTATATAGATATCTTTCTCAAGATATCTATTTAAGAATGCCATTTTCACATCCATCTATCATTTTTCGTAATCAAAATAGGCTACAACAGCAAGCAATGTGCGGATGGATTTGAGCATGGCTACTAATGAAAAAGTATCCTGATAGTCAATGCCTTCACGCTGACTGTACCCTTTCGCTATGAGCCTTGCTTTAAATATCTCTACATTCCAATCGGTACTATCTTTCTCTTGAAGATCCATTTACACCCAATAGGTACTATACCTTTAGGTAGATCTACCAAGATCTAGACTTAGTTAGAATGCATTGAGTCAATTTCTGACCTCATTGCCTCTAGGCATTTCTCGAAGTCGATAGCTGATATCACCTCATCATAAGTTTTGGAATCATCACCACGAACCCCATTTCTTGTGAGGAATATTTCCTCTATATCTTCTGATATAGTACCTAAGTACCTTCCAAGAGGATGAAAAATTCTACTTGATCTATAAGGTGGAGGAGGAAGTGGCTGGGTTGGCTTAATCTGATTTGGTTCCATAGGTTCCTTTGCTCATTTCTCATTGAAGACTTCTCCTCGAGTCTAATCTGCCTTCCGATGCCACCATCTTGAACAAACTATTTTTCAAGGAAGATGGCATGTCGAATCACAATCACATTATGATCTTCTGGGAGATAGAAATAATATCCTAATGACTCTTTAGGATATCCAATAAATCAAGCTCTAAAGGACCTAGACTGTAATTTGTTCACCTGTTGTCTCTTGACATGGGCCGGACAATCCTAAATTCTGAGATGACTCAAACTTGGTTAATTAATATGCCATATCTCATATGGTATGGTAGGAATAGTTTTAGATAAAATTCTATTCGATAGATATATAGCGGTCAACAGACTATATCTCCAAAAAAACTCAGGAAGGTCTGTAAAACTCATCATGGATTGGATCATATCTAATAGGATCCAATTTCTCCATTCTAAAATTTTGTTGAGTTGAGGCATTCCATGTGGAGTCCATTGAGAGACTATGCCATTATCCTTAAGATAGTCTAAGAATTTTCAACTAAGGTATTCGCCTCCTTGATCTGATCGAAGAACCTTAATGGGTTTTCTATTTATTTTTCTACTTCGAGTTTGAATTTCTTGAACTTTTCAAAAGCTTCAGACTTATGTCACATTAAATACACATATCCATACCAAGATAAATCATCGATAAAGATGATGAAGTAGATGAAATTGTCCTTGACTGGTACATCAAATGGGCAGCATATATCAATATGTACTAGGGCAATTAGGTCTGTGGCCCTTTCCCCATGTCCTATAAAAGGGTGCTTGGTCATTTTGCCATGAAGGCATGATTCACAAATCAGATATAACTCAAAAGTCAATGGACTTAATAGTCCAGATTTCACCAATTTGTTAACCCTATCTTTAGCCATATGATCTAGCCTAAGGTGCCAAAGATACCTATCATTTAGACTATCCCTAGGTCGCTTTGATCTTATGGCATTCATGTTTTGCTCGATATTGAAAATAGAAACATTTATATGTAACTGATAGAGATCATTTATTAGAAAACCACTTGTAATTTTATTTTTTTCATAAAGAATATTATAATGGTCCTTAAGAAAACTAATTACATAGCCTTTCTATGCTAAACATGAAATAGAAATTAAATTCCTACTTGCTATAGGCACGTAAAAATAGTTCTTAAGAATTAAATCTAATCCTAATCGTAATCACAAAGGGTAGATTTCCACAACCATAGCAGCAACTCTTGCTCTATTTTCGATGCGTAGGATCATCTCACCATCCCTCAGCCTCCTACTATCCTCAAGACCCTACATAGAAGTACATAAGTGAGCATTAGAACTAAAGACAAGCACCCAACTGAATGTAGAAGAAACCATAATATTAGATTCTATAATGAGCATACCTTTAGAAGGACCTGCCTCCTTCTTATTCTTCAGACTGGCCAGGTAAAGAGGGTAGTTCCACTTTCAATGGCCGTCAGTATTATAATGAAAATATTTTTCTTTGTCAGTAGCCTTCTTCTTCAGCTCTGCCTTCTTCTTCTTTCCACCATCCATCTTCTGCTTCTTCACGGACTTCTTCTTCTTTCCAAAAGACTTTCTCTTAGAAGAAGTTCACTCCATGGTAAGTACTGAGCCTTTAGAACTTTTAATAGAAAGCTCAGTAGTAACCAGCTTATTCATGAGCTCAGCCAAGGTATTCTGAAGTTTATGCATAGGGTAGTTCATGATGAGCTATCCATATGTATTAGTCAAGGACTACCGAATTATGTCAATCTGTAGATCCTGATCTAACTTGACATCGAGCCTCTCAAGCTCTTCTAAGTTCTTGATCATTGTAAGATAATAATCTTGGATCGACTATCCATCATGCATTTGAGCCTTAAACAATCTTTTAGTGACATGATATTTAGTTATGCGACTCTATTCACCAAACAACTCTTACAGGTGAGCCAACATTTAGTCACTTATCTTAATGTCCTCATGTTTGCACTAGAGCTCATCAGATATCAAGCCCAACATATAGTACCTAGCTTTATTATCTTTATCCATCCATTTCTCAAGAGATGCTCTCTGATCAGTGGATGGATGGACTGGTAAGATGGAAGGATCCTGTTCCAACACATGAGTCAACTTCTTAAAATCTAAAATATTTTTGATGTTTCGGAGCCAATTCTTGTAGTTGAGTCTAGTCAGTCTATGGGTGTCCAAGATATGGGCTAGTGGGTTGGAGGTAGATATTTTTCTATAGAGAGTCAAAGTTTCTAGTTAGATTTTGTAATTAGACTCAACCAATTTATTTAAAAATTTTATTTTTAAACAAATTAGGCTCCCACTATTTACTCGGATCCCTACACTTCCTTGGTAGAGATGCAAAAATCTCCATGATTATTATTTTTTAGTGGATGGTGCGGTTCCACTGACTGATTCACCACCTCACCTAACAGTTATTGGTGATTGGTCAACCAATGAGTGGATAACTCTTGTCTAATGATTCTTTAATCATAGTGCTCCCAAATTTGATCTCTAATTCATGAGTCACACTGTGTTCGAAATATTGATTCAGTCCTTATTTAAGTCAGACCTACCATTTGCATGAATTAGATTCCTAATTGGATCTCTCATCGTATCAGAAATATTGAGCCCAACCCATCCTCCAACCCATAGCATCTAATGCCTAATAGACATGGTTGCATCTTTTTGGTGCAACTGAACCACTATATCTAATCGAGAATAATCAACCTCGAGAAGAGCCCACACATTCATAATGGTGGAAGATCTTAGACTTAATATTTTCTTATGAAAATTTAATTTAGGTCTATTTAAACATGACTTGACTTAATCATAACAATTATGACTAATCTAGTGGCATGGGTTGGCTCGAATTGTTAGCCACCTCAAATCAGAATTGGATCGACATAAATAGCCAGATAAGTGAGATCGGTGGAAGGGATATGCCGTTAACTCGATAAGAACGTATTTGTTAGATATATGTGCCCTAGAAGCTAGAATGACTGACACTTGTAATACACTTCTAGGGATAAAATTATAATTTTGACTAAAATCAATAAAATTAATTATTTTCTATCACATATGTGTATTTAGTGTTTGTGATACATCCTCTGAGTTAATGGTAATGATAATTCATATTTTCAAGAGTTGAAAATTTAAGACATGAATAATCATTATTAACTCATAAAATGCTCCCGACCATAGGATCATCACGAGGATGGTGATTGATTCGGAAGGTTGCTATACAATCACTTCTCTTTAGTAGATGAGTCTTGAGTCTACGTTGTGGAGACACCGGAGTGAGAGTATAGGTACTCGTTAGAGAACGAGGGCACTGAGCGTGACCACCTCGAGTAGTCATTAGAAAGTCTACCTTCTCGTTAATGACTGACTCGATGCTGCAGTGGTGTGTCTAGTTCTTTGACCTGAGATGCATCGACAGTTCACCTTGAGGGTGTTATAGTTTGACTACACCATAACTCGATCTTCTAGCCATATGGAACCCTGAGGTCTATATTGGCTATAGCATGTTCATTGTAGGAACTTGATCGCATCAAGATGGAATCTATCTACCTCGGTGGTAGAGGAGCAGCCCTATGATGATCATGAGAATCAAGTTCATAAGTCCATGGCCATGGCAGAGTGAAATAATAGAAAGAGTTTCTATTTAGGTTTTCACATCGGACTTGAATCGAATGATTAAATCATATGACAGAGACTAGGGTTTGACGAGTTCACCTAAATCCTAATCTGATCGGGGCTCAAGATAAAAGAACTTAATCACACAGGTAGCTGCACTAAGAGGATCGCATTCAGCTCTAATGGGTTGCCACCATATACTGCTAGGTGTCACTGGTGGATTTTGGGAGCAATTAGAATGATTTAGATGATGGATCATTCTAGCTGTTCGAATCAAAAGAGTTCTGATCCATCGAAAGGAGTTTCGATGATGTCGATGATAGAGATCATGACATATCCCATTACCATACATAACTGAACCTAACTAGATCACACAAACAAGGGTTTGAATTTAGTGATCATCAATTGAACTAATCCAGTTCAATTGATCTGGATGAGATTCAATTAGGTTCAAGGAAATCGTGCTAGCACTCGATTGAACCTAACGTTCTTCTTTTACTATCATTAATAGTTAACCTTACTGAGTCAAAAGAGTTTGTGCTCAATCAAAGGCCTTCACTTGGTCTGATTGAAACCTATCCAGGTCAGAAAAGGGTTGTCTTATTTTGTAAGATAATATCTGCCATTTTTGGTCACCTGCCATTTCTCATCCTTTGACTTTGGTCAAAAGTTGACCTTTGATTGATCAAATGTTGACCATTGACACTTTGACTTCTGTCTACATGTCATGCACCTATTGGAGAGCTAGTGGGGGCCTATCTATTAGATATATGTGCCCTAGAAGCCAGAATTGGCTGACACTTGTAATACACTTCTAGGGGCAAAATTGTAATTTTGACTATAATTAATGAAATGGGTTATTTTCTATCACACATGTGTATTTAGTGTCTGTGATACATCCTTTGAGTTAATGGTAATGATAATTCATATTTTCAAGAGTTGAAAATTTAAGACATGAATAATCATTATTAACTCATAAACAGCTCCCGACCATAGGATCATCACGAGGATGGTGATTGATCCGGAAGGTTGGTGTACGATCGCTTCTCTTTAGTAGATGAGTCTTGAGTCTACGGTGTGGAGACACCGGAGCGAGAGTACAGGTACTCGTTAGAGAACGAGGGCACTGAGCGTGACCACCTCGAGTAGTCATTAGGAAGTCTACCTTCTCGTCAATGACTGACTCGATGCTGCAGTAGTGTGTCTGGTTCTTTGACCTGAGATGCATCGGCAGTTCACCTTGAGGGTGTTATAGTTTGACTACACCATTACTCGGTCTCCTAGCCATATGGAACCCTGAGGTGTATGTTGGCTGTGACATGTTCATTGTAGGAACTGGATTGCATCAAGATGGGATCTATCTACCTCGGTGGTAGAGGAGTAGCCCTATGATGATCATGAGAATCAAGTCCTGAAAGCCCATGGCCATGGCAGAGTGAAATAATAGAAAGAGTTTCTATTTAGATTTTCACATTGGACTCGAATCGAATGATTACATCATATGACAGAGACTAGGGTTTGACGAGTTCACCTTAACCCTAATCTGATCGGGGCTCAAGATAGAAGAACTTAATCACACAGGTAGCTGCACCAAGAGGTTCGCATTCAGCTCTGATGGGTTGCCACCATATACTGCTAGGTGTCACTGGTGGATTTTGGGAGCAATTAGAATGATTTAGATGATCGATCATTCTAGCTGTTCGAATCAGAAGAGTTCTGATCCATCGAAAGGAGTTTCGATGATGTCTATGATAGAGATCATGACATATCCCATTACCATACAGAACTGAACCTAACTGGGTCACACAAACAAGGGTTTGAATCTGGTGATCATCAATTGAACTGATCTAGTTCAATTGATCTGAATGAGATTCAATTAGGTTCAAGGAAATCGTGCTAGCACTCGATTGAACCTAACGTTCTTCTTTTACTATCATAAATAAGTTGTCCTGACTGAGCCAAAGGAGTTTGTGCTCAATCAGAGGCCTTCATATGGTCTGACTGGAGGTTGTCCAAGTCAGAATAGGTTGTCTTATTTGTAAGACATTACCTGCCATTTTTGGTCACCTGCCATTTCTTGTTCTTTGACTTTGGTCAAAAGTCTACCTTTGACTGGTCAAACGTTGACCATTGACCTTTGACTTTTGACCACATGTCATGCACCTATTGGAGAGCTGGTGGGGGCTTGTCCCCCTGCCAGAACCTGGCAAGGAGAAGGGCGCACGCCAAGGGTGGCGTGAGCCCAAGTAGGAGGCGCCTAGGAGTCCTTGTTGGACAAGGACTCCACCTCCCTTTTGGATTCCAATCAGAGTTCTACTAAGAATCCAGTTTGACTGGTCTTAGGCACCCTCTAAGGAGGAATCCAGGGGTCTCTATTCCAACCAATCAGATTTAGATCTGATTTCACAAAGGGTTGTGATTGGTTGAGAGGAAGAGGAGTTGGATCACAAGAGGTCTATAAATAAGACCCTGCGCCCAACCCTAATTCCAATGCTATTAGATACGCCCCAAGGCTGCCTCTCCCCTCCTTCTCCATGCCATAGTCTCTTCTCCCTCTTGCTCTCCACGTCCAAAAGGTGTTTTGGACTTAGTTTGGTGCGATTCAGATCAAGGAAAGGCGATCAAAAGCAAGAAGGCTGCGCTGCTGCAAAAGGACGACTGCAGATCTTCAAAAGAGTTTTGAAGATCCTCCAGATCAGATCCAGATCTAATTTTTGGAGGTGTGATAGAGAAGAAGAGGATCTCCAGATCCAACCCGAGTGGATACCGGTAGAGGCCAGGCGCTTGCGTGGCTAAGATCCAGAACCTTCCGCTGCAATCAGGATCATCTACAGGGTAATAGGATTACCCAAATCAGGTAAATTAAATTTGATTTAATTTATCTTATTTTATTTTATTTATTAAAATAATAAGAATCAGATCTGAAATATATCAAGATCTGATTGAGATCAAGAGAAAATTTTTGAAATATATCTCTTGATCTAATCAGATCTGGACGAACCTGGACCGGGAAATCAGGATTTCCCTTCAACTGGTATCAGAGCCATGGTTCTAAATTGTTTAGATCTGATTTTAATTTTATTTTAATTAGAAAATAAAGTGATTTCAGATGTCACATGAGATGTGATCAGATCTGAAATCAGAAAAATTAAAATTAAATGATTTGGATCTAAGAACATGAAGATATGCATGACTAGTTCTAGAATAGAATAGTTCTATAGAATAGTTTTGCATGTCTTTGATTTAATATGATTAAATCATATTTTAGATCTTCTTATTTACTATTTTCTGATATTATAAGTGTTATAATAACATCTGATAAACAGCAAATAAAAATTATTTAATTTTAAATATCATATGAGATATGATAGATGCATGACTAGACTAGTTGTAGAATAGTTCTACATAATTGTCTAGATTAGAATTTATTTTGATTAGATCAATTTAAATCTAATTTTTCAGATTATTATGTGATAATTTAGATCTGAAAACATGCATGAATTGATACATGAGATGTATGCAAAATATGCCTTGATTAGATCTAAATTTGTATATGAGATATATGATATAGATCTATAACTGTTTTGTAGATTTACATGTTCCTGATTAAGGCGTTCCTCTTGGCCGTCCGGTCATAAGAACGAAGAAGGGTTTGAAGGCCCTCTCTTCCCATTCGATGGGGTGTTCTTATGACGTGTAGGGGTGCTGCGTGTTCGTCCTTAATCAGAAACCCAAAACTTACTTTCTGCAAAACCCTAGATCCTGAAACCCTAGGATTTATTGTGCATATTTTGTTTATGAACCCAACTTAATTAAGAATTAAGTTTATGAAATATCAATTAGGTCTAAAATTGAGAATTTCAGATCTAAGACATATTCATAATACTGGGTTCGGGCTTGGGTAGCTCAATTAGGTCTAAGCGGTTGATCAAACCGAATCAAGAGTTGG